>PVJO010000134.1:0-157463 GCA_004026905.1 Hystrix cristata
TTCGGGGGCTACAAAGGGGGTGTGGCTCGGTGGCAGAGCTCACCCAGCATGCACAGGCCCTGGTTTGATCGCCAGCACCCACCCCCTGCACAAACAAGGGTCTGTGTGCATCTTTTCCCCTCTGGCCGCCTCAGGGCTGCCTGGCTCAGTGCTGGCCGCGGTGCATACGGGCCTCGGTGAGACACATCAGCAGGCAGCACTGTGAGCGGGACACCGAGTGTACCAGGATGACGAGGTTCCGGGAGGCAGAGTGTGGAGGGAGGACAGCTGGGGCGACAGTGGAAGGAAGCTCCTGTCCTGCTTCCCAATGAGTGTGGAGCCTTTTAAACCACAGCCAGGCCTTCATAGCTGTCACCTTTCACTCTCTGAGCCAGAAAAACCAGCAACTGAGGTCAGGAGGCTTGGCCAAGAGAGGAAGTCTGGCCTAATATGTTGACGAATAGACTCTAGTGAGCAGCTTCCACGTGTGAGCATTCAGGGCTTGCTGAAGGGAGACTGACCAGGGATGCCTCCTTCTGGCATTGAACTCCTAGAAACCAGGGCCCAGGTTTGTCTGTCACTTGCCTTGACATGGTGGCATCGTCCACCTTCCAAGGCTCCGCTAAACTCCGCAGACTCACATCCTCACCCCTGCACTACCCAGCCATCCTCACAGACTCTCCTATTGGCTTAAATGCTGTCACTACTCACCTACTTACATCTTCTGGCAAATAACTACCAACGGAAGATCAATTTATGACATTTGAAAATCAAGTAAATACAACATATATGAGAATCTGACAAACACCATAAGAGAAGGCAACCAGCAACGCCCAGACCCTGGGACTCTACTGATCAAATAGCCAACAATGGACAGAGGAAAGGACTCATACAGTAGAAGGGACTTAAGCAACATAACAACTAGGATATTCCATAGAATTGCTCAGATTCTTAAACAAAACAACTTTTTTCTTTCTTTCTTTCTTTCTTTTTTTAATTTTGAGACAGGGTCTTGCTAAATTGCCCAGAAACATGATCCTCCTACTTCGGGAAGATCTGGGATTACAGGCATGGGGGTGCATGACCAGTTTAGATAAAACAGCTTTCTAAAAAAGGAAATTATAGGATGAGGGATGTTAATATGAACTGGAATTATGATGGTATTAAGGACATTTTTTTGAGGTGTGATAATGATAATGTGATTATGTTTAAAAAGAAGTCCTAATCTTTTGTATATTCATAATGAAATACTTACAGATTGAAAAATATGAAACAGAAGCTGGGCATTGTAGTGCACACCTGTAATCCCCGTGCTCAGGGGGCTGAGGCAGGAGGATTGCCACAAGTTCGAGGCCAACCGGGGCTATATAGTGAGTTCCAGGTCAGCCTGAACTACATAGCAAGACCCTGTTTCAAAAAACCAAGTAACAACAACAATAACAATAATTAAGGCGGGATGGGACCAGGGTTTTAGAAGAAACGAGATTGTCAGTTGGTACCTGTGGACACTGGGTGATGAGTATATGAGTTTTTGTAACACTCTTCCCACTTTCTGTGCATTGGAAATTTTCAAAAAGTTAAAAAGTAAATCTGATTAACAAATAGAACCAAAAGTTATCTAAATTATTGTTAAGTAAATGCTACCGTCTATGGCACCTTAGTACTCCATTTCTCAATGAAGACATCTATTAAGAGAGCAGGGTGCTATTCTAAGGCAAACCCCTCTCCTTCCGGCATGACAGGCACTTACCTGTGAAGTGCTGGGGTCCATCTCTGGGATGCACACTGGTTCTGCTGCCCCCAAAGTCAGAAAGAGGCCGCAAACACAAGCTGCCAAGGCCAGGGCTTCGCAGCCTTCCTACTTCCTGGCCTGGTCAGGACCACTCCCTCAGCCTGCAGCGCGCGGGGATGCAAGAACCGTCAAGCCCGTGTACAGAGGGCCCGATGCTGTCCACTGTGCTCAGGCCTCCCCCCGACACGGGCTCAACGGGGTCACCTGCCAATTTTTATCCTCCACTGCTTCTTTTAAAAGTTTACACTAGCCAACTTAAAAATATTCAGAATTTTCTAGTCGACTGGACTATTGCAAAAACCTACTGATGGGCAGAAAGGAAGTCCTTGGGAGGTTAACGACATTCAGTTCCACACTCACAACCACCCATCCATTCTCCCGTTTAGCTCGACCCCCAAGCCCAAGAAACCCCCTTTGTTTCTTAATATCTCAATTTGAGTGAGACAGGCTCAGATACTGAGAAACTTCGGGAAAGCAGGTCAGATCCTCCCACCCACCCCTAGCAAAATAAATAATCTCTAAGCCTTTGGTTAAATCGGCATTTCCTAATAGAGCAACTACTGCTTTCCTCCGTATGAACTGGAGAAGATCCTTTACTATGTTTCGTTAGCCACCCTTTTTTTTGGGGGGGGGAGCAAAATCAAAAGCATCACCTATCTTACCTACAAAACAAAACGAGTGAAAACGATGAAGATAAACGCGAGCCTAAATCCTGCTGTTTCAGCACGGGGTTTCCATCAGGTGCACACGCACGGTGCACCCATGTACACACGGTGCACACACACGGTGCACACACAGTGCACAGATACACACGGTGCACACACGCACGCTATACACACGCGCGACTACCCCACCCCGCGCGGAATTAGCCACACGGTGTGACCTGTGCTGACTCAACAGAAGAATAATCTCATCAACCCGGAAATTTATGTGCGTTTTGGTTTTTGCATTTAAAAAATGCTTAGGAAAGGGAGGGCAGGGGGACGTGGACATTGGGATGAGTCTTAAATTCCGGTTTAATTCCACAGCTCGAGTTTCCTCCCAGCTTTCCTTGCATGGACACGCAGGTGCACCGGGACGTTCCCAGGGACAGCTCTCGGGCCGATCAGCATCCCCATCAAGAGCGAGGGAGGCTGGGAACGGGGTGTGGACGGGGTGGGGAGGCCGGAGGCGCAGGCGGCAGAGGCCCGGCGCGGGATGCGCGGTCGGGGACCCCGTTGTCCCCCGGGTGGCGCGGCCACTTCCGGCGACAGCGCCCCCCACCGCCCCGCGGGTCACGCCGCCTCCCGCCGCCATGCAGAGGGCACGGGCCGGGCCGGGGTCTCCGCAAGGAGCCCAGCTGGGGGGATGGAGTCCAGGTGGGGCTCCGGGGGCCCCCGGGACCTGGGCGCAGCCCCGCCCGCCCCGCCCCCACCCTCCCCGCGGCGACACTGGCCACGCACTCGGCGACCGGGGCCCGGAGCAGCAGGGAGGAGCCCGAGCTCCCGCCGCGGGGACCCCGAGCCCCGGCTGCGCCGAGCCCCGCGATGGGGGAGGGCGGGAAGGGCAGGTTACCGGGCGGCGGGCGGTGGGGGAAGGGAAGGGAAGCACCGCAGGCATGCAAGCCGCTCCCCAGCCAGCTGTTCCAGCTGTCGCTTCCTCCGGCGCGGGCCGGGAGGTGCAATACCCCCCTCCATCTTCCTCACCACTGCCTGTCCCCCCACCCGGCACAAGCACACCATTGCTCCCCACCGCCCAGGAGCCGATCTCCGGCCTGTAAGGGGGTAGTGGGGAGGAGCTGGGGGGAGGGGGAGGCCTGCGAGTTTCTAACCTTGTTCTTATAAACAAACCCACATGTGCAGCTGCCGCTGCTGCAACTCACCCCACAATCCCGGATATAAGTCCTGCCCCTTTAAGAGGAAAAAAAGCTTCCCCCGCCTGCCTCCCACCCCACCCATCCACAAGGACCTTTGTCTCCCCACCCCCACCGCCGGTCGGCCCCGCCCTTCTGCCACGCCCCTCCGGCGCGGAGGAACCAACAGGAGAAGAGGCTAAACCCCGGGTCTGACGTCATCGCGGCCGGCCAATCACGGCGCGCGTTGGTGGGCGGTGTCGCGGAGGGCGCGCCCCGAGGAAGGAAAGGAGGGTGGGGAGAGGAAGCTGGAATTCAAGATGGAGGTCCCGGGCTCCTCCGCTTCGGCTGTGGGGAACGGAGACGTGGGGTCCATGGTGCCCCAGCGGGACCTGAGCCTGGTGCCCGAGCGGCTTCAAAAGCGCGAGCAAGAGCGGCAGCTGGAGGTGGAAAGGCGGAAGCAGAAGCGGCAGGACCAGGCGGTGGAAGAGGAGCAGAGCGACGTCTTCGTCGCCGCCTTCGCCCGGGAGCGCGCGGCGGTGCTGGAGCTGCTGGAGGGCGAGTCGTCGGCGGAGCGGCTGGAGGAGGCGGCGGCCCGGCTGCAGGGGCTGCAGAAGCTTCTCAACGACGCGGTGAGGTTCCTGGCCGCCTACGACCTGCGGCAGGGACAGGAGGCCCTGACGCAGCTGCAGGCGGCCCTGGCCGGGCGGCGCCAGGAGCTGCAGCCTAAGAAGCGCTTCGCCTTCAAGGCGCGGAGGAAGGACGCTGCCTCGGCCTCCCGGGGAGGCGCGATTGCCGGCGGGCCGGCGGCTGGAGGCATCGCGGCCCCCTCGCTGCCCTCGAAGGAGGAGGGAGCCCTCGGGCTCAGCTGGGCCTGCGGCTTCTCCCACCGCGACTCCCAGGTCTTGGAGAAGAGAGCCGACGAGCTGCGCCAGCGCGACGTCCTCCTGAGCGAGCTGAACGGCTGTACCGTCCGGCTGTACGGCAACCCCAACACGCTGCGACTGGCCAGGGCCCGCGGCTGCAAGGTGCTCTGCGGCCCGGTGTCCACCTCCGTGTTCCTGGAGGACTGCAGTGACTGCGTGCTGGCCGTGGCCTGCCAGCAGCTCCGCGTGCACACCACCAGGGACACCCGCATCTTCCTGCAGGTCACCAGCAGGGCCATCGTGGAGGACTGCAGCGGGATCCGCTTCGCCCCCTATACCTGGAGCTACGAGGGCATCGACAAGGACTTCCGGGGCTCGGGTTTAGACAGGAGCAAAAATAACTGGAGCGACGTTGACGATTTCAACTGGCTGGCACGGGATGTGGCCTCCCCAAACTGGAGTATTCTTCCTGAAGAGGAGCGAGAGATGGAGTGGGACTGAGCCGGTGCTGCTCTGTTCCCCGCTCCTGAAGACGCTTTCCTTGTGGGAAGGACTTCAGCCTGTGGAGCCGGAGAGTTTACTTACCGTGCTCATGTTATTTGTTTTCAGCATTTCAGGCTTGAGACGGTGATAGGCTCCTGCTCGTGATGTCCATTACGCTGGTGACACCTAACAACATTTTGCCATTTTGGAACAATCTACCAACTTTTCTTTGACTCTGATAATTTGAAGCAATAAGGAGAAAAGAATAGTCGTGTTGGTTTTGAGTGATATGTGGTACTTAAAACTGACCACAGCGCATGATAAAATAGGCCTTCAATAAATATTTAATAAGCAAACTCAGGAGGGCTGTAGGAGCAGCCAGTTTATACAGAAATATGGTACCAAATCTGTGCAAAAATAACATTCACAGTTTTTTGAATAAAGGTTTGACTTACATAAACATTTCTCAGCAGGGCAATAAAAAAACTCCTCTTTGGTCTTTAGCTACACATTAGCGTGGGCTTCTGGAATCCAGTGTTGGGTGGAAGTTCTGGACGGGTCCCAAGAGCCCTGTCAGCCTTAGCAACTCTGAAGTCCAAACAGCTATAATAGCTACCAATCTTGTGCACTTCAGGCCCCACAGACACTGTTCTAAGCCTCTTATTCATATTAATTTATTAAGTCCTCAGAATCTTAGGAGGTAGTTCCTGTTAGCGCCATTTTTCTTTTTTTTGTTTGTTTTTGTTTTTTAGGTTTTTTTTTTGTTTTTTTTTTTTGGTGCTGAGGATCGAACTCAGGGCCTTGTGCTTGCAAGCACACTAACCACTGAGCTAAATCCCCAGCCTCTGTTAGCACCATTTTTCAAGAGAGAAAACAGGTAAATAATTTGCCCCCAAATCACACAGCTCTGGTGGTGGGCAGGGAATTGAAACCATGTAGTCTGGCTCTAAGCCACTTTCTTCATTCCTACTGAATATCAATGTAGCATAGTGTAAGCCAGGTTGAGAGGAAAGCTGTCAAATAGGGCAAATCGCGTTTCTTAGACTGCTGGGTGTCCTCTTGCAAAACGAAGTTGAGATGTCCAGCTGAGTTTTAATTTTTCCATTCGTTTTGCTGTATAACTATACTTAAGTGGAATGTTGTAAGATACTTTTAAAAAGCTTTTTTGGAAAAAGGGGGTTGGAGGGGGAGGGTATAGCTCAGTGGTAGAGCACTTGCCCAATACGCACAAGTCTCTGGGGTTCCATCTCCGACACCACAGAAATATGAGCCGGGCCCAGGTTTTTTGAGATGGGGTCTCACTATTGTAGCCCAGGCTGGCCTTGAACTTGCAGCAATTCTCCTGCCTCAACCTCAGAGCCCTGGGGTTACAGGCATGTGCCACCATGCCCAGCTTTTTCCCAAATCTTTATGCCACCTTGTCTGCTTTCCTGAAGATCAGTCTTATGCCCAAAACTCTACCAACTTCACCTAAAAAATTAAAAGGCATAACTCACACCCCTTGAGCACCTTTCAATATTTGAAAAAACTCGCAGCTTTGCCAGTTTTCCTTTCTAGAGGCAAATAACCCCTCCCCAGAGCAGCCTCTCCTTGCCTGCGCTGTGGCTCTCCTCAAGTGCACTGCGGTCTAGTGTGGCCACCAGTCCGGAGTCCAGACTCCCCAGATGAGAGCCCTGCCCTCTACCTGGGGCAGTGCAGTCAGAGAGGAGGTCACTACCTCTGAGCCACGGTGCACATTAGGAGCCATGCCCAGAGGCCCCAGGCTGTGCCCCTCCGCCATCCTGATGCTGCTGCTGCTCGCATTGTCTTTGCCCTCTTGTGTTGCTGTCATAGACACCCTGTACTGGGTAGCTTATAAACAACAGAAATTAGTTTCTCATAGCTCTGGGGGCTGGGGAGTCCAAGATGGAGGTAGGGGCAGAGTCTGTTTGCTGTCTTCTGCCGCTGCTTCCTCAGGGGGACCAAGGGGCCGAGGCAGGGCGCTAATCTCAGAGCCCTCTGCCTACTGACCCTCCAAAGCCCACCTCCTACCCAGTACCACCATACTGGGGGTCAGAATTTCACCATGAATGTTGTGGGGAGAGATAATACTTACCCAGTAACCGAGCTGAATATTACGTTCAGTATTTAAAGATGTTCTTCCTTGTAAAGACTATTTTTCTTGTGTGGTGGCGCACGCCTGTAATCCCAGCACGGGAGTTCAGGGCCAGCCTGAACTACAAAGCGAGATCCCGGCTCAAAAAAAAAAAGGACTATTTTTAGTTGAACCCTTCTCAGTTGTATGTATTTCACTAAGAAAGTATTTACTGACAATTTGATTGTCAAATTGACATTAAGGGGTTGGGGAATTAGCTCAAGTGGTAGAGTGCTTGCCTAGCAGGCGCAAGGCTCTGAGTTCAATCCCAGCACCAAAAAAAAAAAAAAAAAAGAATTGACATCGGTGTAGAGGTTTGTTGGCTGGGTGTGGTAGTGTATATGTGTAATCTCAGCGCGATGGAAAGCCCAGGCAAGAGGATTATAAATTCAAGCCTAACCTGGGCAATTCAGTGACTTAGCAACACCTTGTTTTAAATAAAAAGGGGCTGGAGCTGTAGTTTAGCCCAAAAGCCCTGAGTTCAATTCCCAGTACCAGGAAAAACAGAAGTAGAGGTTTGATTTAAGATGACAGTACAATGTTTTTTGGGTTTTTTCCATATAGGTAATTCACACAAAGGTACAAAAGAATTAGAGTAGAAAAATCACCCTCTCCCTGTGCGGTCTCAGGCCCTTTGGTTCTCTTTGGAGAACAGTCACCAGTTCGTTTTGAAGTTTTTGGTCTGTGCATTTACAAATTCATATGCAATACTATGTATCCTTTTATTCCCAGATCTAAATAGAGGCACACTATATATCAGTAGGCGAACCTATGGCACACTGTCACAGCACACTGCTCGTATCGCTGAAAACTCTAACAGGTGTGCCATCACTGCTCTGTGTGCTAATCTACATCTTGTCTTTGTCGTCACCCTTATTCTTGGAGGTCTTTCTGTGTCAGCACAGCAGGAGTTGTTTTTCTGCACATCATAGGGCTCTGTTATAGGAACCATGCCGTACTATTCAACCAGTCTCTGGCCGATGAACATTATTAGGGTTGTTACTGATCTTTAGCCATTAGAAAAATGCTAGGATGAATGACCTCCATAAATTGTTAGCATGTGTGCAACTGCATCTGTAGGTTGAATACTTCCCACTGCAACTGCTGGATGAACAGGCTGTGAAGATTTATCTAATACTGATGTTATCCCATCTCCTTCTGAGATGTTTATCAATTCACACGCACTCCAGCAACCTCTGAGAGAGCTGTAAGACCATATCGGATTTCTGAATCTTTGCCAATCTGATAGCTATAAGATGTCATCTTCCTGTAATAGTAATTGTAATCACCTCCAATCTCCAGTTTCTAAACCATTCCACATACAGCTACCTAAATTGTCTTCAAGGGTCACAGGTGCTGTAAAACCTCCCGAGGTCCTCTCTCAGGGACTCATGGCCTGAGGTGGCCCTTCGCCCCCTGTGCTCTGCCTGCTGTTCCTGTGTGATGCCCTGTGTCATGTGCACTTCCTGCTCGGTTTGATCAAACACTCTGAGTCAGGCAGGACTCGGTAGGAGCAGCAGCCACACTCCCCGTGCAAAGACTTAGCTCAGGTGCTGCGTAAAAAGCTGTGTGCTAGGAGAAGGCAGCTTGAGGTGGTGCAATACCTGCACTGTTGCTTGGCTGGGGGCACAAAACTGTTAGGCTTGTAGCTGAGTATGGGGTACAGGAGGAGAAGAGAACGGTATGTGTGACAAGAATTGTAGCCTTGGGTGGAAGTGATGCAGTCAGGGACCACCGTGGGGACACAGGGCAAACCCAGCCCTAAGCTGTTACTCACTAAGAGCACAATTCGGTTTGCTTCTCAGGCAGCCAGGGACTCGAGAGCTGTTTCCGACTCTTGTGGGCCTGCAGATGCCCAGTAGGTGACTAAAAGCTGAGTGAAGCTGACTCATTTTCTGTCCGTCTCCTTCAGTACCTTAAAACTTGGGGCAGGGCAGGTCCCACTCAGCTCTGCACACAGGGGCATCTGTCTAAAAGCCAGCATATGTGGTTAGTCCTACAGGTATGTGACCTAGCTCGTTCCCCTTCACAACTGGAGACACTAAGACAGGAGATTTACAGGGACATTAACTGCTGATGAGCACCCAGGCCTCTCGCCCATCACTGCCTTATATTTATAGTCATCTTGGATTCCAATAGCACCTCACAAGAGGGAGATTGCCTAGGCATATCATGGAGACGAAATTGTCCACCCAAGCGTTAAGGACTTCTCCCGGGGCCATCTCCCAAATGGGAACCTCACCTCCCTCGGCAAACCCACTTGGCCTGGTCTGGTTCTTTTGTGAATGGGCCATTCTGACGCTCCTCGTGACAGGAGTGTCCTGAAGTGGAAGGCTGAACCAGCCCACGGCTGGCCTGATCTCACCCCACTTGGTAGTGAGAGGGAGATGCCACACACATACAAAAAGCCAAATTGAGTCCTATTGAGTCTGCTTTATTAATAGCCGGCGATCGAGAGGGCACTCGTGTGCAAAAGGCTCTCGTCCCCTTTCTGGAGTTTGACCAAAGCTTTTATACAGTAGGAAAGGTGGTTACATTTTACAGTTGGAATACCTTTGAGCAATACAACGAGCAATTGTTTAGACCAGGTGTTGGCCTTCGTTTAAACTTATCTCTACTTGGGCCTCTCTGTCTGAGTTTGGGAGGATGTGAAGTTACTGACTCAAAGAGGATTTTATGATACTAGGCACTAAGGGGAGCTAAAAGGAATTATGTAAATATAAGGCTTGGTGGGACTCCTTTGTGAGGGTTCTTTGATATGCAGAGGCGTGAAGGAGGCAAAGGGTCAGGGCCTTGGTGCTGGCCGGTATCGAGGGTAAGGTGGAGATAGGAGAGTGTAACATTCTTCCTGCAACCTTGCAGATGTTTAGGTTACAATATGTTTAGGTTACAATAAACAAAGGGCACACAGACCAGTTTGTAAAGCTAGGCTGACCTCGAATTCCCTATGCTCCAGTTTGCAAGAAACAAATGAAGTGAGCTTTTACTTCTGACTAACCCTTCTCGTTCCCCACTTCTCTTGGGCCGAATTAGAGCTGAATTAGGATGTCATTTCAGTCCCCTTTAGCTCCACTAGCTGAAGTTCCTTCACCCCGGAGAGGTGACAGACCTACCTGGGGCAAGCTGAGGTCCCCATCTCCTCTCTGTGCGACCCCCTCGGACCCCTTCTTTTGACAGAGGAAGCAGTCACTCTACTGCGGTTAAGGGACAGCCAGTTTCAAGGAGCCAGAGGAACTGAAAAAGGCCCCTCTGCTGTTCTCTCCGAGGGCGGAACCCAACCGGAAGTTCCAGGGCACGGAGTCTCTCTGCTGATGGTGTATACCGTGTGGATCCACCGAAGCTGTTCTCCTCCTGGCCACCAGGGGGCACCCACGAGTGCATATGGAATCTGGGGTGGGAGGAAAGAAAGGCGCTGGGCTAATCCTGTTACCCTGGTAAAGCTCTTTTTAAATTTCCTCCTCTCTGCCTCTGGTTTTCTCTGGTCTCCATGTATGTTCCTCAGAGGCTCCCAGGCTAGCCCCACGTTTCTCCGGGGACCGCTGTCGGCAGGACTGTGCAGCGGTGGAGTCCAGCCAGCTCCACCGAACAACAAAGCTAAATGACTCTAGATTCTTTCCAGCGTCTCCACTGGGGAAGGGTTGAAGGGTTGAAGTGCTTTAACATCCGAAAACCTTGATGTTAGTGGAGCCACAACCCTGGTTATGTCTGTTAGTGCAGAATGGCTGACAAACGTACAACGAGACTCCTTCCCGGCGTGGCCAGAGCCCGGCTTTGCACACCCAGCTGGAGTCCAGTCGCGGGCCTGGAGATGGAACAGGGTTTTGCTGTCGCGGTGACTGCATGGGAGGGCCGAAGCTTGGCCTCCAGGCCTTGTTCTGTCCGTGGAGAAATGCGCCTCTGCTTTTACCCAGGGTTGGGGATCTTAAAGCAGAATGTCTGTGGGTGGCGGATCTAATGGAGCCAAGGCACTTAAGGGAGAAAGGGGACTCTGGTGGGAACTTGGCTCACTGCCAACGTGGACTCCGGGATTTCTTAGTCGGGAAACCTTTGGTTTTAGGTGGCCAAGAATCTGAGGACAAGACTGGCTTGTTCTTAAAATCCCTTGTACCTATGTGCAGGTTTTTGTGAGAAGTGGAGTTACAGGATCACTGGGAATGTGTACTTTAACCTCTACAGGGATAGATCAATTACCCTTTTGAAAGGCTGTAAAAATTTATGTTCTGAAGTCGGGTGTGATGGTGCACTCCTGTAACCCCAGCACTCAGGAGGCTGAGGCAGGAGGATCAACACAAGTTTGAGAGCATCCTGGGCTACATAGTGGGTTCAAGGCCAGCCTGAACTACATAGTGAGACCCTATCTTGAAAAAAAAAAAAAAGCCAAAAACTAAAAAATAAAATAGGGCTAGAAACATAGCTCAGTGGTAGAGCATCCCTGGGTTCAATCCCCTTCAATCCCCAGCAACACACACACACACACACACACACACACACACAGAGAACACTTTCTAAAGAAAACAATCCAGTTGGGCATAGTGGTACACACTTGTAATCTCAGCACTTTGGGAGGCGGAGGCAGGAGGAGTGCAAGTTTGAGCCCAGGCTGGAAAACTTAGCAAGACCTTGTCTTAAAATAAAAAATCAAAATTGCCCAGAGATGTAGCTCAGTGCAAAGGCCCTGAGTTCAATCACAAGTACTGAAAAACAAAAAACAAAACAAACCAACCCAACAACAACAACAACAACCAAGGGCAGAGGCGGGGGGGGTTAGCTCAGTGGTAGAGTGTGTGCCTAGCTAGCATGCACAAGGCCCTGGCTTCAGTTTCTAGCCCCACATGAAGAGGAAGAAAAGTAGGGGAAAGTACTGCAGAGATGTCTCACTAGAGAAGATATACAGGTAGCAAATAAACATATAAAACGATGCTCCATATAGAATGTCACTGGGGAACTGCGTGTTAAAACAGCAAGGAGACACCACACGCACCTGCTAGAGTGGTCAGCACTGATGTCCGTGCTGGCTAGGTGGTGTGGCCACAGGCGCTCCACCGCTGTGGGACACAAAGCTGGAAGCCGCTAGGAAGACAGCTGGGCAGTTTTTCACGAAGCTAAACACACCGTTCCTACGTGAGCCAGCCGTTTCCCTCCTGCATGTTTACCTAAATGAGTCGAGAACTTACAGTCACACATAACCTGCACATAGATATTTGTAGCGGTTTGATTTATAATTGCCCCAAACTGGAAGCAACCAAGATATCCTCTAATAGTGGATGGATAAGCCATGGTACATCCCCACAGTGCAATATTGTTCTGTGATAAACACAAATGAGCTATGCTAAGCCACCGCAAGGTATTGCTGAGGTCAGCCTGAAAAGGTTCTAACTGTGGAACATTCTGGAAAAGCCAAAGCCATAGAGACAATGGTCACCTGAGGCCGGGGAAGGAGGGCAGGAGGAATGGGCTGGTGGAACACAGGGATTTTCAGACCAGTGAACTGTTTGTTGGGTGTGACATGATCATATTGGGTTCACGACACATATCTGATGAAACACAGAACCGTCAACATAAATGCACCCCAGTAATGCAGGGTGTCGCCTACAGTGGAAACAAACTGTTTGGGAGGAGGGTGGCTACATGGGAACTCTGTATTTCCTGTCCAATTTATTTCTGTAAAATCTAAAATTGCTCTAAGAAATAGTTCATTAATTAAAAAAAAAAAAGACAATCTCACCAAGAGTGTGTGTCTGCATTTCCACTATATTTATATCCTAGGACAGAATTTTGGAAGATGTTCAAACACTTGATGGATCAAGTTTATTTTTTTAATTGTTGTCCTAATTTGCTTTTCTCTGTGTACTACTCAGGTTGAAGGACTTTTCCAGATTGTTGGGTTAGATGTTCCAAGTTCCCTTGTTATGAATTTCCTGTTCTGACTTTTGTCTATTTTCCGAATTAACAGTTGATTATTTCTTTACTTAGTGGTACTGGGGATTGAACCTAGGACCTTTACATTGAGCTACATCTCCAGCTGGTTTTGTTTTTTTTTTGAGATATGATCTCACTAAACTTCAGGCTGGCCTCAAACTCGTGATCCTCTAGGTGTGCGATTTTTTGTTGTTGTTCTTGTTTTGATGCTGGGGTGGAAACCAGGTTCTCCCCCATGCTAGCCAAAGACTTCTACAGACATGCTAGCCAAAGACTTCTACAGAGCTGCACTCATGGTCTGTAGCTTTTTCGATTGTGCATTTGTGGGAGTTTAGCCTTCTTTGCATATCTTCTATGTTGTGTGTTGCAAATGTCTTGTCACAATCTGTCGTTTCTTTTTCGACTTGGATTACAATGCATTTTGTCCCACGCCAAATGGGAGACCTGGCCTGGGCCGGCCCTCCAGGCACAGCCCGACCCCGACCTCTGGTCAGCTGCACGCTTTTCCAGAGCTCTCCAGCGTGGCACACAAAGGCTCCTTTCACCAGTCTTGTGTGCCCGGCACGGCTTTATCTGATGGGATGAACCTGGCTAAAGAGATTAGCAAGATGTCCTGAGTGTCCCGCTTTTAATCTGCAGCGCTCGCTGTCCCTGCTCGGCTGGGAAGGTTGCTGCAGAATCGGCACCCCGGCCCGGCCCCCGCCACCGCTCCTGAGTCCCCAGCTTCCCAGGTGGGCAGCCCGACATGGACACCCCCCAGGGCAGCCCCCTGCAGCTCGGGCCGGCTGCACCCTTCCCGTGGCCCTGAGCGTTCAGGCCCCGAGCCGCCTGGGTCGGAGGGGAGCTGTGTGGCGTGACGCCGCTGGACCGCACCGCACCGGGCAGGCATGGCGCTGCTCCGGGTCAAGTTCGACCAGAAGAAGCGGGTCAAGTTGGCACAGGGACTCTGGCTCATGAACTGGCTCTCCGTGTTGGCTGGCATCACCCTCTTCAGCCTGGGGCTCTTTCTGAAGATCGAGCTCCGGAAGAGGAGCGAAGTGATGAACAACACCGAGAGCCACTTCGTGCCCAACTCCTTGATAGGAGTGGGGCTGCTGTCCTGCGTCTTCAGCTCCCTGGCTGGCAAGATCTGCTACGACGCCCTGGACCCTGCCAAGTTTGCCAAGTGGAAGCCCTGGCTGAAACCCTATTTGGCAGTCTGTGTCCTCTTCAACGTCGCCCTCTTCTTGGTGGCTCTCTGCTGCTTCCTGCTGCGGGGCTCACTGGAGAGCACGCTGGCCAACGGACTCAGGAGCGGCATGAAGTACTATCGTGACACGGACACGCCGGGCCGCTGCTTCATGAAGAAGACCATCGACATGCTGCAGATCGAGTTCCAGTGCTGCGGCAACAACGGCTTCCGGGACTGGTTCGAGATTCAGTGGATCAGCAACCGCTACCTGGACTTTTCCTCCAAAGAAGTCAAAGAGTGAGTGGCCCCTGGGCCTGGGTCAGAGCTGTCTGGGGACACGGAGGCCCAGGCCTCTGAGTCCCAGCCCACCCAGGGCCCTTTCCTCACTGTGGTGGGCATAACTTATCCCTGCATCTGGGAGGGGACTCAGGTTTGACCACATGAAGTCGCCAGGACCCTGGCCTCTTTGGGCCATAAAAATGGCGACTTCACGTGGCTCAACCTGACATTTACCTGAGGCAGGAGGAAGGTGTCGAGTTATACAAGCCATGCAGGGCAGCGATGGGGTCATTCATAGTGCCCATGTTCTGAGACGACATCTCGTGCTTGTGGAGTTCAATCAAAGGAAGCGGGTTCAGTCCCAGAGGTTTACACTGCCTGCTTAGTTCCCTGGTTTCACATCCTGTTGACTCTGAGTGTCCACTCTCAAGGTGTCTGTCCTTGGACATGGTGGGCTCCAGCCCATTCTGTTGCTCCTGTGGATACGGGGCACAGGACCGGGACCGGTAGCTCTGGGCTGCAGGCTGGCTGTGGTCAATGGCTTTGACCTTGGGCAGGTCATGGCCCCCGTGGGCCTCGGCTTGCCTGTCTTTCAAATGAAGGTGCTGGAACAGACGACCTTGGCACTCACCTCCTGGCCCTGGTATACAGCAGATGCTCATCGAGGGCCTGCTTGGCATTCACTTCCTATGCGATGATAGTGCAACATGAGAAAGGGTTTCTAAGGTGTCCTCGGCACAGGTGCAAATGGAATCCTGCAAAGACTATGGGCAGGAATCTCAGCCCCCGCACTGATGATGGCAGCCTGGGTCTTGGATTTGGTGATCTTTAGGGACAAGGCATCCTGTCCCGAGCCAGGGTTTGCCCTCACACCTTCTTTCTCTCTGGCTCTACACTACCCTGGCTGGCAACAGGGTGCAGAGGTTCCCTCTAAGTCTGGCAAGTCAGAGAGAAGTGGAACTCGAGGGATGGGCTATACAAGCAGCAGAACACGCAGGAAGCCCGGACATTTCTGAGCCTCAGATGGCTTAGCTGTCCCTCAGGTGGAAGGGAAGTCGGCGTGAAGGTCACAGCGGGCACTGTGTTTTCTCTGTGGATGGAGATTACTGTCGCAAATCCCCAGCCCAGATTGTAAAGGGCTCTGTCCTTCCTGCAGACAGGACAAGGTGGCAGGGTTTACAGAGAGCACCCCGGGAGGGCCTGAAGCCCCAGAATGGGCAGAGCTCCTGAGGGTAATGTGCTGGTACAGCCAGTGTCCTGGGCAGATGAATGTGGCTCTGTCATGTTCCTTGATTGTCTTCTATGTCCTGTCAGTCTTTGGAGAGACACAAAATCTCCCTGTAACCCCAAATCCCTTTTTGTTCCAGAGAGGAGAAACTATCCAGGTTGCTCTACTCCCGATGACCAGTGGATCCAAATCATTAGGCAGCCACTTACAGTCAAGTTTATCTCAATGCCCTTACCAACTTGGTGTGAAATTACCCTAACTCCACAGACTTGGAGAATTTCTGTATTTTAACACACCACAAAAAATTAAGAGGAAAAAATATTAAGAGGAACAAAAGCAGGAAAAAAAATGCAAGCCAGAATCTCTCACCCACAACTGACCGGTGTCTTTAATTCTTCCACATTTCAGTTTGGTCTTGTTGGCATTTACCTAATAACACAGGTAACCACAGTGTAACACAATCTCATGCAGATCAGTTAACGTTTGTGTAATGTTCACGATGATGTTTAACGGTTGTGGACCGTGACAGGAGGCAGCGGTCCACACTCAGGCCCGTAGCGTGCCCCTATTCACTTCTGTTACAAGCAACACTGGCATGGGCACCTTGAGTCCTTTGCTCGGTTCTCTCAGACTCTCCCTTTCCAGGAAAGAAATGTAGCTGCTGGCTTTCACTTTCCACAAAGCAGGTCTGCAGACACAACCGTAGGACCAAACCGCCTTTCAGAACTTGCAGTAATCTCACCCCGCAGGGCGTCTCTTGTCTTGGGGGTACAGACAGCCCTTGCAGAGAGGGGGTCACCTCACTATGGAGTCCCACAGACTTTTACACTTGTTCCCAGTGGGCAGTGCCCAGGCCAGCCAGGAAGCTGGGCTGCTGGGAATGTCCAGAGTGGGCTAAGGAGTTGTGTTTGCCCCGGGGGTGAGCTCCTGGGGCCAGGCTGGGCAGCCGGAAGGAAAGAGAACCTGGAGGGGTGCTTACCTTCACCCCAGGGGAATCTAAGGTTTCTTCTCTTCACATTTGGACTGCTTCATTTAGGAGGATTAGTAAGTTTATGCAACAAACCTGGTTCCCCAAAAGCCCTGAAAAATATACAAGGTGTTTCTCTTTGGAGACCTTAACCATGGAGAAGTCGTAACCATTTAGTTTGTGGATTTGTTAGATGGCAGCCTCAGGCTGGGATCCCCCCCCCCCCCCCGCACTGGGACTGGGACTCAGGCCTGGAGCTCCCTGCTCTACCACTGAGTCCCCCAGCCCCCTGGGCCAGGATTCTGATGGAGGAGATGGGGCTAGGAGCACACAGAGAGCAGGGTTATCACCTTCTAAGATCTTTCTAGAAGGAATTCTCCTTTCCTCCTTTCCTACCAAATTTAGACATTCCAGTAAAACACTGAGGGGAGCCTCACATCTCTTGGGGAGTGGTGGCCCCAGGACAGAGAGCTGGTCACAGGTGGCTGTAACCCTGGAGGACACGTGCTCAGAGCCTCATGGAGGCTGGTGCCAGTGTGGGCACTCCAGAGCCCCATCTTGGTCACCTTGTTTACTCCAGCCGCTCAGGACTGTCCCTCTTCCAACTGCAGATTAAGGCTCACTAGCCTCTTAAGACAAAGCTGGGCAGAGGAAGCGCCTTAGCTGGCTATTTATATCACGCAGATTGCCCAGGCTGCCAGCTTTCCTCTGCTTGGGGCTCCTGGGGGTGGTGGGGTCTTGATTAAAATAAGGTGGGTTTGAGGGTGGGGATTTAGCTCAGTGGTAGAGCACTTGCATAGCAAGCACAAAACTCTGAGTTCCATCCCCAGCAATCCCTGAGGAAGGAAAAAAAAAAAACAAAGATAAGGTAGGTTCAACTCAGCAGGTGAATCCTCAGTAAGGAAAGACTTGTGGAAGTGGGTGGGGAGGAGTGGAGGGTACAGGAGAGCGCCAGGCAGTGAGCTGGCCCCATCCATGCTGGCAGAACAAGTGCACAGTCCTCAGTATTCTCTCTCTCTCTCTCCCTGGGGCTGGAGAAGAACCCAGGTTCGTGCACACGCTGGGTAGGCGGCACCACTGCACTACGCTCTGTCTCTCAATTGTTCTTTAGGATTCCTTTGTGAGCAGTCATTAGACATAAAGTAATGTGGGTGGTGAGGTGAGATAGGCTCTTCCGCATGCTCGGGGAGTCCAGTCTGGGGGACACAGCCCTGCCTGTGGGGACCAACAGGGTGACTTGCCTGCTGAGGTTGGCTGCGGAGGCCACTGAACAGGCTCCACCCCGGCTCAAGGACACCTGGAGGGTGTGCAAGGCTGAGTGGCAGTGGCCAGGCCAGGGCTGCCTGGAAACCAGAGGGAACACTCACGCTCCAGGAGTTGAATAAGGAATGGCCAAGGCAACAGGGCGCTACGGCTGCCTTCCACTTCCTGCTTGGCTCTGAGTGAGGCCCTCCCCCTCGGTGTCCCACTTCCTTCTCTGGGGAACAGTCTACTGGTTCTCAAGATCATGTTCAAGTGGCTCCAAGTGCAGGGAGCTGGCACTTTCTGGGGGCACAAGGAGCACACTAGTGTCATCTGAGAGGAGACAGGGTCAGGCTGGTCCCACAAGAGGCCACAGAGGTCACACCCCATGGCTCACAAACAGATTTGGAACCCAAAGGTCTGCACTCTGCCACACCCATGCCTGTCCATGGGGACCCCAGGACCAGCTCTAGAGGACTCTGTACTGGACAGGGAACTCAGGGACAGCCGGCAGCAAGGGGGAAGAGGGGAGGAGCTTTGGAGTTTGGAGACTCCCCACCCTAAGAAGGTCTTGGGGTGGAGGGAGGGCTGGCCTGGAGCAGAGTGGCAGCCCCAAGCTGTAGCCCCATCAACACCCCTCCAGTCTGTCCTCCGCTCCGGCCCGCCCCCCCCCATGCCCAGAGACCCCACCGGCCCTGGGTCAGGATGCTCACGGGCACGGCCGAATCTCTCTTTTCCACCTGCCCACAGGAGAACCAAGGTGCCCGCCTCCACTGGCCCACAGGTGGTTTCAGCACCTGTCTCCCGCTGGGGAGGGAGGTTGGCCTGAGTTCGTCCTTGAGGACCTGACGCCACCCACGCACAGGGTGACCGCGCCCCGTGATGTCTGCTGGTCAGTCCTGCTCACCCCGTGAGCTCTGAAAGTTCTCACATCGGAGTGGTGGCTGCTCTCTGCCCCCGCGCTGCCGGGCAGCCCCAGCCCACAAGCTCACATGATGGCACCCTCACTGTGCAGCCGCCGTCCCAGCACTGTGACACAAATCTTCTCCCACAATCTTTGCATCAACCCTCATGTCAAAGGGAAGGAAGCCGAGGCAGGAGCAGCTGAAGGAGCTTGTCCGGAGGGTGGACCTGGCCTGCGGGAGGGCCAGGAGTCATGCCAGATGGCCCGGCTCTGGCTCCCTCCCCTGCCTGCTGTGCCGCACTGGGCCGCCTGTTCTCTCAATGGTGCACTCTGCCTGACAAGGAGGGGTCGGGATGCAGGGCCCGTGGAAACATGGTCACCATCACCCAGGCCATCACGGGCAGCCTTAATCATCAGGGATGGAAACCAACAGGCGTTCTCAGAAAAGGGGCCACAGTGGCTCTTGAACAGGACAAGATGCCCACAAAGAGAAAAATGGAAACCAAAACAATTCCAAGGTACCTACCAGGTTGGCAAAAATCAGAAGTTGGACCAGGAAGGTGCACCACGTAGACCAGGATCTCCTGAGCATGGCTGGTTGAGAGATGACTGGGCAGCCCCCCAAAGGGAGAGCGATGGCAGGGATCTGGCCCAATCACCCCTAGACGCAGGGATGCATCTTCTAGAAACTCATGAGGTACATTCCCAGCACACACGGAACCGTGTCCATTTGTATCTACGGGAGCGTGAGAGAACCGAGCATCTGTCTGAAGGGAACCGGACAGAGCCCCACAGAAACCCTGCAGGCCGCCTGCACAGTTAGTACCGCACAGCCCCTCAAGCATCGTCAGACATCACCAGGGCAGGGTTTGGGATCTAGCTCAGTGGTAGAGTGCTTGCCTAGCAAGTGTAAGGCCTTGAGTTTGATCCCCAGCACCACCCCCGACCAAAAAAAAAAAAAAGAAAGAAATCACTCCTACATTTCCAGAGGTGAAAACAGTTTTTCATTGCTGAAAACATTTTTTTCTTGAGATGGTCTTGCTATGTAGTTCAGGCTGGCCTTGAACTCACTGTGTAGCCCAGACTCGCCTTGAACTCACAGCAATCCTCCTGCCTCAGCCTCCCAAGTGCTGGGATTACAGGTGTGTGCCACCACATCCAGCTTTCTCTTTTTTTTATATGCTGATGGTTTTATTAACAAGTATATGATGTATATATTACATATTGTCTATAGTATACGGGGACTGCACACTACAGATAGATGCTCAGTCTGCCAAAATGTCATTAGTGAATCCCACCGGATGGCAGAGGAGACAGAGCAGGTACAATAAGCCTTTGCATCTTTATTTATTTATTTATTTATTTATTTATTTATTTTTGAGGCCTTTGCATCTTTAGTAAGACTACCAAAACATTTCTGTGTTTGCAAGTATGAAAGGATTTCTGTATTGCACAATGACATGCTTTCTATCCTTGTGTTATACAAGTCTGCTGCTCTTGTGTAACATGTGGCTCAATGGCAGCCTTTTCACTAGAGACAACACAAACACACAGCTGAGTGTGCAAATCTTAAGTGTGTGGCCTGGTGAATTTTACCCCAGATGCTGGACCGCAAGTTTGGGTAGAACACACAGCCCGCCTGACACCTTTCACTGTGAAGCGTCTTTTGCATTCTGAACCTTGTGATACATGGTGTGCTCTAAAAATATACACCTATATGGAGACGCAAAAGCTGCCTGGAGCCCTGCCTGTTGGCCGGGTGAGCCATGCGGCCGTGTGCCCTTCAGGTGCGAAGGGAGCTGCCACCTGGAGGGGCTGAGCCTCAACTCTGACAGTCACGAGTGCAGGCACAGAGGCTGGGTGGGCCTCTGCTTCCTGTCTACCTGCCTTGTGGGCTCCCATCTGCTCCGCCCTCTAGAACATGAGCTCCAGGAAGGCAGGGCAGGGCCAGGCCCGGCACAGGGGCTGCACGTGACAGGTGCCCAGCGAGGGAGTGAGCAAATGAATGAACGAAGAGAGGCACAGGTTTCCAGCAGCAGGTAGCGGGAATGTGTACCTGGTGAGAAGCCCTGGAAGCCCGCGTGTCAGGCTGTCTGTTTCCCTGCAGCCGCATCAAGAGCAACGTGGACGGGCGGTACCTGGTGGACGGCGTGCCCTTCAGCTGCTGCAACCCCAGCTCGCCACGGCCCTGCATCCAGTACCAGATCACCAACAACTCCGCGCACTACAGCTATGACCACCAGACGGAGGAGCTCAACCTGTGGCTGCGTGGCTGCAGGGACACCCTGCTGGGCTACTACGGCAGCCTCATGAGCTCCATGGGCGTCGCCACGCTGCTTGTGTGGCTCTTTGAGGTAGGCCTGCTTGCTGGCAGTGGGCAGAGGGAGTCCATCTCTGGGGCCCAGCAGGGAGGAGCCAGGCCTGGAGAGCAGGGACAGGGCACAGGCTCGGACTCCAGCGTCTCCACTTACAAAAACAACTTCGGGTGAAATTTCCAGAACGCAAAGCCACCATTTTAAAGTCATTCAATAGCATTTAGTACTTTTACAGCATCACATGACTGCTGCTGCTCTCTAGTTCCAAACATTTCCATCAGCCCAGAGAACACGTCTCCCTCCCTCCCCACCATGCTCTGGCCACTGTGCCTCTGCTGGGCCTGTGTCACAGGGAGGAACCACGTGCCAGGAGACCTGCTTCCTGTTTGGGGCCTTTCACCTAGCAGGTCTTGGAGGCACAGCCTGCACCTTGGACAGTGGATTGACCTCTCTGTCACGCGGGGGTGATAGCACCTAGCTCTGGGTGGGGACTCTGGACCCCAGCAGGTACACAGGGGGTTCGGGAACTTCCACAGTAACTTAATCATCTGCGGGTTCATCCCGTCTCCTCCGTAAGGCTCCCCGTCTGCAGCGCTAGAGCCTGACTCTAGCAAGCTGGCACGTGCTGACTTCACCCAGGCAGGACGCAGGAGAGTCTGCAACACCAACTGTGTGCCTGGCGCTGTTCTAGGTGCTGAATTGGGGTATGCGAGGGACCGGGAGTCAGGGTGGCGCAGGGGGACGCAGGGCTGTGGACACTCACAGGATGGGCCACGCCTGTGTGGAACGTGAGATGGCCACTGCGCCAGGAAGCTTATCTGGTGTCCAGGCAGACTCTGTGTATCCAGGACCATTCATCGGTCGTTGCTCCTTGAGGCAGAGTCTGGGGAATGAGTGGGAAAACAAGGGGCGCGGCTCACTGCTAGGAGGCTGGAGAATAGGACCCCAGCCCAGCGCAGGAAGCTCAGGAGCAGGACAGGTCGGGAGGGATGGGTGTCACCGCGGCCTCTCACCTCACCCACCACATTTATAGGAGCTGGTGACCCACGAGACAGGGGCCAGCTCACTGGGGACAGGGAGTCTGAATGCCCTGACTCTTCCTTTTAGCCTGTAGTGGCAGAGCTGTGATGGGCGCATCAGTGGCAGATGACAACACCAGACTGTGAGCCAGACAGAATTCATCACGTGGCGAGTCTCCTTCTGGAAGGCAGGCAGGAGCGGACCAGACCCCATGTGCTCACACCATGAGGGCTTCCTGAAGGAGGAGACTCTTTCCACCGTAAAATATGTCATTGAACTTGCAACTGCCAAAAACAAAACCTCTATCAGTCACTGTCGTTGGGTCTGCTCCCAGTGGGGACTGTGGGCACCACACCTACTGTGGCACCGCAGACCACGTGGCCCAGGCGCTGCTTCACCTGAGAACCTGCGGCCCAGGTGGTGTTTTGGTGCCAGAGACTGCCGCAGCGAGTGCTAGGGAACAAGCCCAGGGGCTCGTGTCTTGCACCCATTCCTCAGCAGGCCAGTCAAAGTGACAGCTAGAGAAACCACACATGAGACTGCAGAAAGAGGGACTGTTTTCTCTGCAGTACTGGGGACTGGAGAGGGCCTTCCCACTGAGCTACATTTCTATCTCCTTCAGAAAACTTGTGCTCGAACTTTATTTGGGGTCTCACTACATTGCTCAGGCTCGGCTTCACCTTGGAAGCCCTCCCGCCTTAGTCTAGGATTACAGGTGTGCACCGGCAGGCCTGACTGAGGAGGTGATTTACTTCCCATCCAACAAAGTTACCAAATAGCTAAAATGTGCCGCAGAGGGTGCTGGGGATGGAGGGGGGCACCGTGAAAGGACCCAGGACTAGAGCCTCAGGATGGCGGATGGGAGAAGGGGAGGGGGCATGGCAGGCAGCTCAGCAAGGCTGAGGTGGGGCTAATGGGCAAATATGGAGAGAACAGTGAAGGGCAAAGACCCAGAGTGGGAAGAGGACGGGCAGGGGGAACCCACGGAAAGCCAGGGTGGCTGAGACAGGCAGGATAAGGGCAGTGCCTTAAGCAGAGGCCAGACTTACTGCCCTCTTTCAAGCCTCAACCCTTCCGGGAGGCACAGGCTCCGGGCACCCATAGCCCCTTCCAGCCCCACTCCCAGCTCCTGCCCACCTCTCTCCCTCCTGTCCCTGTAGGCGGCCATCACCGTCGGGCTGCGCTACCTGCACACGGCGCTGGAGGGCGTGTCTAACCCCGAGGACCCAGAGTGTGAGAGCGAGGGATGGCTGCTGGAGAAGAGCGTGCCAGAGACCTGGAAGGCTTTCCTGGAAAGCCTGAAAAAGCTAGGCAAAGGCAGCCAGGTGGAAGCTGAGGGCGCAGACGCAGGCCAGGCTGCCGAGGCTGGCTGATGGGGGCCTGTCCCCTCCCGAACAGAGTAGTGGACTCCAGGCCACGCGGCCCTCCCCGCCCAACTGCATGTCTGACTCCTGCAAAGGCTGCCACTGGAGACAGCCCATCACGAACTCTCCTTGATGGTGCGATATAAAGTTTAGGGTTCCTTGAAGCATGTGGCACTGTGGACTGACCGACCCCCAGCATGAATGAATGAGGCCCAGGCCCACTGCCCTGGCTTGCCCAAGATTGCCCAGGATGCACCTTCCTCTTGCTACGGCCACTCCTAAGGGCTGCTCCCCCTAGGATTTGCTGCTGTGAACTCCAGTTGCTTCATTATGAACATCCAAAGTGTGTGCTTGATGCAGGAGCGCCGGAGTCCGAGAAATCTAACAGTCAGCAGTCTTGTTAATGCCAAGATCGGCAGGCTGGCCCCTACGTTTGCTTAGTGCCAGAAGGCGGGGATAGTCGTACTTGTGTAAGAGTAACGGGCTCCGCACAGCACTGACCGCTCTCCACAGGCAGTCGTGGCTCAGGAGACTCTCAAGACAGGATTATGTCTCCCACCAAGGACACAGTGGAAGGTGTGAGCTCTTGGGCACTTGGTCGGCCCGCACCTTGGGTTGGTGGTGTGTCCCAGCCACACCCTCCCTGAGGTGTGGACGATGGCCTGCCACCAGACAGGAGTGCACCCTGTGGAGGCCAGGCCTCAGCCCCTGGAGGGCCCTGGGACACCTGCATAGGTAGCTGTCACAGTCCTCATGGACAGCACTATAGTGGCGGGCAAGGGGTCCCCTAGGAGCTTCTCCATTTCTCCCCAGATCTCCATCCTGCATCAAAGATTTTTTGGGGGGCTTCACACATGATGTTAGGCAAGTGCTCTATCACTGAGCTATATTCTTGCTAAGTTGCCCAGGCTGGCCTTGGTCTTGTGATCCTCCTGTCTCAGCCTCCTGAGTAGCTAGGATCGCAGCCATATGCCACCATGCCTGGCTTCAAAGAGGACTGCTTCAGACAGCCTCTTTCTCCGTGCTAGCACCTGTATGAGGTTTCCCCTCTGTCAGGAAGTGGAGAGGCAAGGTTCAGGGGAAGGAGCACCACTCCACCGGGGTCCAGATGGCGGCAGGGCCCCACATGATCTGCTAGTTAGATGAACATTCAAGACAGCGCATTCCCACCTGGCTGGAGACTGAGGCTGGGAGGTAGAAGACAGAAGGTGGGTGGCCTGCAACCTACCTGTCTCTGTTCCACGGAGCACTGGTGCTGGCAACAGGTTGCTCGGGGCTGGGCTGGGGTTTGCTGCTGTCCTAAAAGCTTCACTACAGGGACAGTGAGACGTCTGGTGGCACCTAGGGCGTGTTCTGGGCTCCGGTTTTCCCATGCCGAAGACCAGATCAAAGATGTCCGACACCCAGCTGGACTGTGGCCCCGCTGCAGTTAGACCTGATGTCCTTCCTTGAGATCCAGAATGAGCCACACCACAGGCCCTGTCTGGCGAGGGCCGTCTTGGGAGTGCGGAGAACCCACAGGAAGTGCTGTTCGAGGCCACATGTGTGACTGTGCTGTCAACAGCTGTATGAGATATTAAAAATTATATTGTTGAACACCGTTCTTGTGAAGTGACCGTCCTGGCCCGTTCCACAGCGTGTATCATCCCAGCTGCGCGTACTGCCGCCAACCCTAAAGGGAAGCAGTGTTACCAAAGGCCTGGGTATTGCTGTCTCCTCTGGCCGTAGCTGACACCTCCTACCTGTGAGAACAGACAATGAATAGGTCATCCAACTATCTAACATTTGTTACAGTTTGAATCAGAGCTGCGCTTCGTTTCCTTTTTCTTTCAGTGTGCTGGGGATGAACTGGGGCTCACATGTGCTCCCCAAGTGCCCTGGACCCGAGCCACACCGCAGCCTCAGCCAGCTTTAAAGCTGTTGGCCGTGCTCTGGGGTGGGGTTCTAGGTAGAGACGGGGTCTCAAGGACTTCTGCTTTTTTTTTTTGACACAGGGTCTCGCTATGTAGTTCAGGCTGGCCCTGAACTCACTGTAGCCCAGGCTGGCCTCAAAAGCACAGCGATCTTTCAGCCTCAGCCTCCAGAGTACCAGGATTATAGACGCGTGCTACTGTACCCAGCAGGACTTTTGCTTTGAAACCTCTTGGTGGCTTTTCTTGCTCAATGTGCTGGTGGGTATCCTGGAACTCATAGCCTTTGCATCGTGCTACTGGCATGATTGAGTCACTGGCACGGCACATAAACCCCGAGTAACCTCAGTGGCTAATAGGATCAGGGGCAGGCTTGGCACTCTGCCTGCCCTCTCACCTGAGCACTGGCCATGCCAAGCCAGCAGGTTTGCAGCTTAGTCTGGGCAGAGGTGGACAAGCCAGCCAGGGCCGGTCCCCCACCCGTGGGTCAAAAGACAGCTCCACGGCAGGTGCACTACGAATGGGAAGGCGCCTGTGGGGAAGACAGGGGCAGCCCCCTCGGGTCCCAAGGGCCAGACTATCCTTCATTCCCGGTGGCCTTTTATCCTGTCCTCCAGAACAGGGTGAGGGTGAATGGTAAAGTCAGAACATAGCCTGTGTCAAGGACATCACGGAGTGGGGACCAGCAAAGGGACAGCTAGCTATTCACTCAATGGAGAGTTTAGGTTCACACAAAACCCATACACTCATATGGTGATGATGACAAAATAACCACAGCCACCAAATCCCCTTCCCATGGTGACAGCAGAGATGCACAACGGACTAGCAGCCGAGATGGACAGCACAGAAATGCCAGCATGGACTTCTTAGGGAGCAGCAGCCCCAAAAGGCTGCCAAAACATAACATCAGAAGTCACAGGGGGGGAAAAAAAAAGTCATAGGAACAGAGTAGTGGGAGCTGGGGTGGGGGCAGGAAGAGCAGCTGGCTAGGAAGGGACATTAAAGAACTATTTGGGTTAAACAACTGTAAACAACTGTATGCATTTGTCAAAATGTGTAACTGTACCCCCAAAAGGGCTAATCTGTTTTAAATACATACCTCAATACACCTGGTTTAAAAAAACAAGAGTAGGGACGGAGCAAGGAGCATGTCAAGGGCTCAGTTGAGTCCTGGAAGTGGTGCCAAGATTAGGGCATGGAGCCAGGCATGGTGGCGTATGCCTGTAATCCCAGCATTCGGAGGCTGAGGCAGGAGGATTGCTGAATTTGAAGCCAGCCTGGACTACATAGTGAGACCTGGTCTCACATGCAACAGAGACCGCTATCTTCGTTGTATGTTTTCCTTTTAAGAGGATTCTGAAAAGCACAGCAGAGCTCTCACGGGCAATGACTTGCTAGTGCATAAAACACAGCTTCCAGTTGGGGATTTAGCTCAGTGGTAGAGCACTTGCCTAGCAAGCACAATGCCAAGTATGAGCCCCTGCACCCCCCCAAACCAAACAAAAAACACAAGAAACAAAAAAATAGCTTCCTTCCTACTGGGAAGGCAGGAAATGTGTGGCCTTGGGTCCTGGGGATTGTAAGACCTGAAATGGTCGGGAAGAGACACAGCTATTATAGACAATGAACATAAAACTTAATCGGCTGAAATCATGACTAAGCGTTCTCTGGGAAGGTCAAGATGGCTTGGCTGGTGCCCATAACTGATAATAATCTAAGCCTCTTAAACTTCATGCTAATACAGATGTCCCACTTCTGCAGCAAGGTGACACAGGTGCACTGCTGGGCACCGAGAGGTGGAACACAACAGGAAAAAGATGAAGGCCAACCCAAAGTAATGTCAACACCTAAAGTATTTATTTGGATATTTTCAAACTTTTTACATATGGTACATTCCAAATTTTACAAGTTGTCCACAAATATTAAAGTTATAGCCAATTTATTAAACAGATATGATTTTCCCTGATATGGAAAGCATGTTATATAAACATTTCTACAGTAAACATAAAACATGCGGAATGAATCGCAAAACTAAGATGCTTCCTTAGGTAGGAAGACAGCTAATTTAACGTCGGGAAATCAAAGGGTGTGTTACAACTTCACCTTCTCCTGGCCTGACTTCCTTGGGGAGTGGAGTCCAGGGATGCGACACCTTCTGCTGACTGAAGGCAGGGCAGGCCTGAGGGCAGGCACGCTGTCAGGAGCTGGCGACGGTGCTCATAACCCACTCGGAGAAAGGAACCCAGTCTCCTGATTTTAAGTGTGGCAAATGTATGGAGAAAAGTCCAAATAAGCTGAACTCGAAAGCTGAAGAAATTGTGTACAAAAGGCTAAAATAAACATTAATTATTCTTTCCATGGCCCAATCAGACTGTGTCAATGAAAAAAAGGCCAGAAAAATTTGGGAATGCGATGCAGATTCTAGTCTGGAGTTTCCTCCTAGTGGACCTCCTCTCGGCTTTGTGAGCTGGCTCCAAGCCCAAGGTTACTCTATTAAGGCCGTGCTCGCAGAGAGGGGCTCTACCTCTGGCCCTTCCTCCTGGGGACGCAGCGGGGCAGGCAGGGCAGGCAGAGCTGAGTGGGACACCACCAATACAAAGAAACCCAACAGAAGCTGGGCCAGAGGGTCACTCGTATGGCTAAAACACTCAGGAGCCGCTCGCTATTCATCTGCCTCTCAGTCCCATGGTTGGGAGGTGCAGGATTACTGCTGCCCGCCTGCCCTGGCGCACTCAGGCCCTCGGCCCACACACATGGAGCGGGAGTGGCTGCGTGACGCATCAGTCGGAAGCTCTTCCACTAAGTGGCTATCATTCTAGGAAGGCACCTCTTAGCAAGAACAGTAATGGTTACGAAGAGCAGAAAGCTGGGTGCAGACTGTCCCGATGGGCCAGGGGAGCCTGAGGCGCAGAGCGGTGCAGCTGCTCCTGGAAATGCTGTCTCCCCCCACCCACCACGGCGCTGAGTTCTCTTTCTTGTTTTTTGCTAGTGTCTGATCCTAGATGCACACACTCTCAATCTACAGAGAAGTATTACTACCGGAAAAATAGGAGATTCTTTAAGTTTTCAAAAAGCCCTTTAAGTGAGTTCTCTCAAAGCCCAAAGTTTTGCCCAAAATAGAAGAACACAAAAACCCAGAAGCCAGTCTTCTGCAGCTGCGCAGAGCCTCCTCCTGCACAGGTGTCCCCACCTCAGACTCCTGCCTTCGAAGGAAACCAGTGCTCAGTTCGCAGAGGTAGACTCTGGGCAGCAGGGGACATCCACCCGGTCCCCAGGCTGAGTCACAGACAGAAGCCAGGAAACAAGAGCCTGGTGGGTTGCAGAGACACAGCTCCTGCCTCCCCTGCTCAGAGCCAGCCTGTGGGCACCAAGCCGTGGGGTCACTCCTAGAGGGGCTGAGTGCCAGGCCAGGGAGGAAGGTCCTCAATGGAGCTTAAGACCTGACATGTGACACGTGAGGGACACAGCAACAGTTCAAGAAAATATGCCGGTAGAAGATGATTCTCATCAGTCCCTGGAGCCCGAAACTACAAAAATAAAACTGGGAAGGAAAATTTAAATAAAGAATTTATTTCAAAAATCAGCAGAACTATTTCCCACTTTCTTCCTTAAAAAGCCGACCGGGTTACAAAACTCCAAGTTCATATTTTTGGCGGTGAAGCCATTATAGATGTTGCCAGTCAATGCCAACCAGAGTCTGGTTCGCCTCCTGCGCGTGTCCAATTTCCTCCGTGATGCTGTGCTGGTGCCAGAGCTTCTGGATCTTCTTAAATCGCTCCCTGCACAGATGTAAAGGGTTTCCCCGTCTGGAAGGAAGACACACGTCACTCAGACGCATCCTGATGTGCTCCGGGCAGCCCAGCCTTTGTGGCCCTCTACTAGAGCCGGGAGAGGGGTGCTGGGAGGACAAAGCACTTGAGTCCCACCTACCCGAGGGAGGCTGCGGGGGCCTGGGTGAGAGGCTCAAACATACCACCATGCGGGAACAGGAGAGGGTGTGAGGAGAAGGGAGAAGGATGGAGGGAGTGTGCTCAGAGTGGTGCCTGCAGGCCCCAAGTCTCAGCGCGGCCCCACATGGGCACTAAGCCAGCCCTGGGCTCCTGTTCAGAGGGCACTGCCCTCGCGGCGTGATGCGGGACCCTCTTCTGAGGGCCAGCTCTCCTCAGAGCTGGGCTGGGGTGACAGCGCCATCAGCAGGCGGCGGGTGGCCCAAGGGTACGACCTGCACCTGGGGGCCAGAAGCAGCTCCTCTGCATATCTGGCCTGGGCCTGCAGCCTTCGCTGTAGGGGAAACTTTCACCTCCTCTGAGGAGAAGTGCTTTAATCCTGCTTGATGACTGCTGGCCTTCTGCTTAGGGTGCAGGGCAGCTGACGGTAGAAGATGCTGAGTGCAAATGCTGTTATATTTCGTTCTGTCTATTCCAAATCTTTATCCTCCAGATTCTTATGTAATCACGAGACACACACACACACACACACGTCTGAGCAATTGAAATCTGCTCTTTTCTGTCACCTGGAGCACCCTGGGGCTTCCCTGCACAGAGCCACAGGTGGGAGAATGAGCCAGCCCCGTCCTGCTGAGCTGGAACGTGAGGGGCAGCTCAGCTGCTCTCTGCAGTGACACAGAGTCAGGCGCCCACTCTGCCTCCCACGGCATCTCACGGTGGACAGCAGCACTGTGCCGAGCAGCCAGGCACCTGCCTTGGCAGAGTTCACAGGCATCACAACCCCGCATGCCCCCGGGATGGGCCTTACCTGAGTCCCTGGTCAGTCTCTCCATAGTCGTCTAGGTAAGGAGGAGAATAAAAACAGCCTTTGGTTTTGCCAGCTAAAAATAGCACCTGACATTCTCGCACTCTGCAGAGAGACCATCATACACACGTTAGCAACTAGGGTCTGGGTCCAGGGCCACAGAGAGGGGCCTTAGAACCCGCCCACCCTGACACTGGAAAGACGCTTAACGTGCCAGCCCACCTGGCCCAATTTTCCAAGTAACTATGCTGACAACATCGTCATCAGTAATGACCACACTACAAATCCATGGAGGCACACCTTGGAATGGAACAGGGGCACAAATAATAGAATTTAAGAGACTGTTAAGTGTGAGAAAGATAGTTAAGTCCTAAGCATAAAGTAGGTACTGATATCTCAACCATTTCACTTTTTTTTGACAGAATCTTGCTAAATTGCTACGTTACCCAGGCTGGGCTTGAACCTGTGATCCTCCTGCCTCAGCCTCCCAAGTGCTGGGATTACAGGTGTATGCCATCTTGCTTGGGCTCCGCTTCAAATCTCGAAATGCCTATCACTTCACTGAGTCATCACTCAGCTATACCAGGCCCCAAGCCTTTTCCCCACACATGCCTCTCCCACACACACAGCTCTCCCCAGCGCACACATCTCTCCCCCACACACATCTCTCCTCACGCACGCTTCTCCCGCACATACACCTCTGGCAGCCCCAGCCCCGGTGTCTTGAACACGGCAGGCACCTTCCTGGCCACCAACTGAGCCCAGCTCTTCCCTAGCTGGAGCTTCTCCCCTTCCTTTGGGTCCTTCCTCAAAGTCACCTTCTTGTGGAGCTGACCGCTACCTAAACTCAAGTCTCTAGCTGCCGCCGCAGGTGCTCCTCCCTGCCTGTCCTTGACACTCACTGCCACCTCAGTGCCTACCAGTCTTCTTACGTTTCTCTCTCTCCTCATCAAATGAGCACCACGAGAAGAGGGGTGCGTGTGTGTGTGTGCACACGCGTGTGTGCGCACATGCGCCTGTGTTCAGGCCTGAACTCAGGGCCTGCTGCGTGCAATGCACATGCCCTCCTGCTGAGCTCCATGCCACAGCCAGGTAGGGACTGTGCTTGGCAGACTGCTCCTGTGTGCCGGCTCAGGATGGATGAGGACAGGTCAACCCAAAAGCCGCAAAGACAAAACAGAAGGGATGGTTCTGCCTGGATTTGGGAGGAAATCAGGGACAGCTTCACATTTCACATCACAGGGGGACAGGAGGCCAGCAGGCCAGCACTGTCATCTGGGACAGGTGGGGAGTGGTGGGACTGTGGGAGCCCACACTGAGCTGGCGGGAGCCAGACACGAGCGATGAGTGATGTGGCCCCTCAGGTCCCTCCCAGGACGCACCAGCAGCGCCAGAGCTCTCTGCCCCAGCAGCCTCACCTCAGAAAGATGCCCGTGCCCGAGCCGCAGGAGTAGGTGTGTGCGGTGCAGGCACCGACGTCCTCCCCTTCTAGCTCTGTCTGGCAGCAGTAGCTCTGAGAGCACAGCAGGGTGCCGCAGACAAGGCACAGCGTCGGGGCTCTGCTCTTATCACCACCCGATCTGGGGCACCTCCAAGGGAACAAAAGCAAACACAAATCAAAAAGCAATTGCTCACTGAGGAGCAGCTGAAGACCTGGCAGTGGAGAAGCGACCCTGGAAAACACATGGCCATGTCACGCAGAGTCAGAGACACGCGGCTCCTACAGTTACCCTACAGCAGGAAAGAGACGTGAAGACCAAGGACTGGAACCGCTCAGGGAGTCACAGCTGGAGAAGGCATAAACAGACCTTCAGTAGGAGAAAGATACATCAGTTGTGCTAGTGTCACAGAATGAAATACTACAGAGTGGTAGGTAGTAAGAACCTCACACAGATGGATCTTAGAAACGATGAGCAGCGAGACAAGGTTACAGCATAAGCACAGTACGGTGCCAGTTACGTACAGCTTAAAACATACAAGGTAGTCATAAATGCTGCTCGGGAACACAAAGCCATGTGGGTAACACAGGAACTCGACCGCAGGGTGGGGGCCACCGCAGGGGACGGAGTAGGTGGCAGCAGAGACAAGAAACCCAGGGCTTCAACTGTCCAGGTATGCTTAGTTCTTACCCTGCTTGTAAGACAAATGCTTGATAATGTATAAAAACCACTAAGGGCTCTTCCTACCATGAAGTGCTACTATTATTCAGGCAGACTCTTGGGAATTGAGTCTTACCCTTGAATCTTGTTGTGACACACAGCAGAGGAGTGATGCTTTACACAGAAGTCCCATCCCATACTGCTCATGGCGGATTTCCTCACCCGAACAAAACAAAGACCCACCACCAAATCCCTCCATTGGCAGAAAGGTGAGAGCTTCCAGTGCAAAACTTACGAGAAATTGGATGCTTGATTAATGAGGCTGCTGTAATCCTCTGGAAGGTCTATTAATTTGTTAGATTCTCTTGGATAGCTTGAAGGGAAGTAAAAATTTAAAAAACTCAGTTAATATGAGCTCATCTTATAAGTCAGGGTAATTCTTAGCTTAGTCCAAACAAATATAAGAAGACTGAATCTGAGTGATCGCATGCTATGCTAGTGGCATAAGTCAGAGTAGGAAATCGAAGACGTATTCACAATGCCAGTGTCTCAGGGCTCGCGTTTTTACTCGGAGAGTTCGGACTAAATGATCACGACGGTGGCCCTGGTACTTAGTATCTACCCCATTTAAGCAGGAATTTTGTAGGTGGATGAGGAAGGGGAGGGGCAGAAGCAGCTGTGCATTCTGGGCTTCTATCTCCACACCCAGGAATGGAGAAAGCCCAGCCACAGAACCCAGGACAGGGAGGACGGAAGGTGTGCTTATCAGGACTGATCTTAAGGTGGCACGAATGGGAAGATAGAAGGCAGCATTATTTTCAATTAGAGGTAGTAAGCCACATTGATTCTGTGACTTGAATTAATTCAGGAAAACTTAGACCCAAATCTGACCAGTGTCTGAGGGCTGCTGTCACTTCCACATGCATGTGCCTGCCCCTGTGGGGACGTGGTGTGGCCTTTCACACTTCGCCTACTGCAAAGACAAGGCGTGGGCCTCAGTGAGAGACGATTACTTTAGTCATCCTTCACCCCACCAGAGCCACTCGGGGATCCTGGGGTGCACACACGGGGACGAGCTTGTTCTCATGCACACAATCAGGTTGAGAACTACGGTTCCAAGGGTTGAAAGGACCGCAGGGTGGAATCATACTAAACAGGGGATATTCAACAATTTTTGATTTATGAAAACTGAAACCATATACAGTTCATCCTAATAAAATAGGATACTATCATTTCTAGATAAGTAAGAGTAAACAAATAGAACAAGTAATCTGCTCTGGCCTTCTCATTTTTAGGGATAATGTGTTCAGCAGGAGGTGGCCACAGATGAGATGCACCTGGTGCCCCCCGAGGGGCGCGCTCTACTGTAAAGTCAGGATAGAGCTAATGCACAAATGAAGGATGGAAAATAAGATGACTGGCCACGACTGGACAGTCACTAGAGGGAGATGATAAGCACTTGGAATCTCATTATACTATATTCTTTATATTTTTGGATAGTTTGAAATTTGCCTTAATAAAAGAGGTACAAAAACAGAGCCAAGATGACTAGAAGAGGCCCTCCATTGTGTGTGTGTGTGTGTGTGTGTGTGTGTATGTGTGTGTGTGTGTGTGCGTGCGCGCGCTACTGAGGACCGAGCCCAGGGGGCTCACATGTGCTAGGCAAGTGTCCTATCACTCAGTTCCACCCCCAAGTCCTTTCTTTTACTTTTTTTTTTTTCTTTGGAGACTGGGTCTTGCTAAGTTGCCCAGGCTGGCCTCAAACTTGTGTTCCTCCTGCCTCAGCCTCCTGAGTATGTGGGATTACAGGCACAAACCAGTATACCTGGCTAGGCCCGCCATGTTTTAAGGAAAGTATTCCAAAACATCATAATCCGTATCTCTTTCTTTCACCAAGAACACTGCAGCCTAGTTAGGTCCTCAGTTCTGACTTTCCCAAACCCTCACCCTTAGATTCAGAAGGGGTATGAAGGCGGGACACCCCACCTGTGGGAAGTCATGGAGTCTTGGGAAATCAGTTTTGAGGAAACAGCACTTATATTGTGCATGTACTTCCTCTATCACCTGCCCCCAGTCAAGGTTTCGATGTCTGACTTACCTTATTGCATCTCTTTCACCTTCTAGATATCTTTTAACTTCATCGTTGTGACACCAACTTTAATACAGACAGAAAGGAAAGAAATAGAATATTTTTATTTTTATTTTTATTTTTTATTTTTGGTACCGAGGATTGAACTCAGGGCCTTGTGCTTGCAAGGCAAGCACTCTAACCACTGAGCTAAATCCCCGGCCCCAAACATTTTTATTTTAAAGGGCTAGAACTAGAATTGCTTTCCCTCTATAGTTGATAAAGGAAAGTAACCTTCTGAATTAACATATTTACCTTATCAAAAGCCTGGAGAAATACCATATTTTGCCTGCAACTTTTTAAAATTAGAAGAGTATTTTCTAAAAGCAAGAATGCTTAACATTAAACTTTGCAGCTATATACTTTATTACTCTAATTTTTTTTTTTTTTTTTTTGAGACAGGGTCTCACTACATAGTGCAGGCTGGCCTTGAACTCACAGTGATTCTACCAAGTGCTAGAATTACAGGCATGTGCCACCACGCCCAGCTACCTTGCTAATTTGAATGTGTTGGACAAACCAGTCTAAATAACGACAAGCTCATATTCTCTACAGCCAGAAGACATCTTGTTTTTTGTGGCACCGAGGAGTGAACTCAGGGTCTTATGCATGGCATACAAGTGCTCTGTCACCAAGCTACACCCCCAACTAACCTTTCTTTTCCCCTTGCTACTGAAGGTTGAATCGGGGCTTGCACATGCTAGGCAAGCACTCTACCACCAAGCGATGTCCTCATACCTTTCTACACTTTGTCTTGAGACAAAGCTGTGTTAAATCGCCCAGGCTAGCCCCAAACATTCAATCCCCTGCCTTGACCTCCCAAATAGCTGGGATTAGAGATGTGTACCACTGTGCCTGGCTAAATGTAAGGTTTACCATTTTTAAGTGTACAGGTTCTGTGGCACTCAGCACATTCACACTACTGTACACCTACCACCGTCCATCTCTACAACTTTTTCATCTTTTCCAAATGAAACTCTAGCCATTAAACACCCTGCGCTACTCCCTGGGCTCTTGGCAACCACCAATCAATCACCTTTTGTCTCATCAAATGTGACTACTTTAGGTACCTCATTAAAGTGGGACCATACAGTATTTGTCTTCCCGTGACTGGCTTATTTCACTTAGCACAATGTCCTCAAGTTTCGTCCGTGCTGTGGCCTGTGTCAGAGCTTTTTCTTCCTTGTTAAGGCTGAGCAATATTCCACTGTGTGTACACCCACCACATTTTGTTCTCCGCTCATCTGCTGACGAATACCCAGGCTGTTTCCACACGCTGGCTATGGTGAATAAGCTGCTACAAACATGCGTGTGTTAGTATTGATTCAAGTTGGCTTTCCACTCTCTTGCAATGAACACTACCAGTGGAACTGGTGCATGGTAAGTCATTGTATGCTTAGCTTTCTTCTTTTTCTTTTTTTTTGAGACAAGGTCTCGCTATATAGTTCAGGCTGGTTTTAAACTCACTCTGTAGCCGGGGTTGGCCTCAAACTTTCAGCGATTCTCCTGCCTTAGCCTCCCAAGTGCTGGGATTACAGGCATGCGCCACCACGCCTGGCCTATGTTTAGCCTTCTGAGGAACTGCTACACTGCTTCTACAGGAGCGCTGTCCTTTTCTATTCTCACCGGCAATGCACAGGAATACCAATTTCTCCATACCCTTTCCAACACTAATTATTTTTCTTAAAAAAAAAAAAAAAAAACAAAAACCCAAAATATGAAACTAAAGTCAGCATACTACAGGTTATCGGGACACTCATGTTTATTGAGGCACAGCTCACAACAGCCAAGATATGGAACCAGCCTAGGTGCCCATCAACAGATGAATGGATAAAGAAAACGTGGTATATACACAAGGGAATATTATTCAGCCAAAAGAATGAAATTTTGTTATTTGCAGAAAATGGATGGATCTGGAGGCCATCATGTTGAATAAAATAAGCCAGACTCAGAAAGACAAACACTGCATGTTCTCCCTAATACGTGGAATCTAAAAAAGATTAGACAAGAGGAAGGGAAAAGGGGAGGAGGAGATGTAAGGGAGGGTAATGGGGGAATGTGTTTGATTGAAATAGATTGTAAGCATTGAAACTCAATATCCTATAAAATTAACTGGCACTAATAATAAAAGGGAAAAAATTTTTTACTAGACTTCATAAAAGTACCTCCCCCAGCAAACAAAACCATAGCCATTTTTCCTGTGCATAAAGCGGTATCCACATTTCCCGCACAGCCAATGAGACTGAGTGTGCCTGTGCTTGCTGGCCATTTGTCTATCTTCTGTGGCGATATGCCTACTTAAGTTCTTTGCCCGTTTTCTAGTTGGGTTGGTCTGTTTCCACTGTTTACTTGTAGGTGTCCCAGACTGACACACTCTGGGTGTCAGCTAGGATCTGCAAATACTGCTTTGCTTCTGTGGGCAGAACAGCCAGTCACTGACTTGAGATGACTGATAAGTTAATTCCTCTAGACTTCAACTTCTCAAAGGTGAAGCAAGGACACTGGGCTAGATAATCCTCAAGGTTTCTTTCAGCTTTAAAAATCTGTGCAACAGAGTCCTTAAAGAGTAAGTTCAATCAACATTTCTGCCACTACTCTCTTAAGGCAAATCTGCTTACTAGCTTGGCAAAAATCTTACCCGAAAGCCAAATCCTCAGCTATGAAACCCTGATTCTTGTAGTTGGCATTCTAACAGACTATTTGGCAATTTTTCCATGTATGTGAAAAACTGAAGTTGGTTTCATGTAACTATTCAGCATCCTGTAGAAAAGTGCATGATCATTACCTTTCAATCAGCAAATTCATTATCTCACTATTTTCTTGAAAAAGGCAAATGAGGTTGCTTGGTAGGGAAAGATAGTTACATAAATGTTCAAAATGGCTTGTTCCCGGAGCTGCAAATGGAAAAGAAAAGAGTGATGTGTGAAACAACTGAGAGCACATCCTGTGTGGGTGTAAGCAACAGCAGAGTTAAAATAAGACAAAAAGCTATGACAAAAAATCCAGATTTGCTAAGTGTGTAACTTGCAGGAATCTGACAGAGTGGCTCAGGGACAGAGGGGAGTCAGGGGACTCCTACCCTCGGCTGGGCACAGTCTCCTCGTGTGTCAGCTTGATCATATGCAAAATGCTGCAGCTGCACAATCTGCTTCACACGGGTACTGAGAATATGAAATGACAATATAACGTATGGGTGCTCTGGGAAAGTCTCCCGCAGGACAGAAGTAGAAGATGGTTTCTCTACGAGACAGAGACGTGCACACATCTCTGTAAATCCTGCGGAAGCTTGTTCTTTTTGAGGCAGTGAGCACAGATGCCCTCCAGAGAGTGCCAGGCCCTGTCAGAACACACAGGTACAAGGAAGGCGGCCCCCACGCTGCTTTCACGAAACCCGTCGAAAGACAGCCGGGAACAACTGACACAGAAAATCCTTTCTCACCTTCAAGTCAAATTTATGTGCATGTTGGTATTCTGACCTTCAATGTCACGTTTCAAATTAAAAATCACAACGGTCAGTTTTCACTTTTTAAAATCTGAGACACAGTTTATGAGTAAAATACAACTGAACAATTTAACATCTGAAAGCAAAACCAAAGATTTTTATAGGGAACGTGCTCTGCAAATACAACGGCCACAACTGGTTTGCTTTGCAAATTAAAAAAAGTTTAATGGCACATGTACTGTGATTCAAATAAAATGCAGACACAGATATATTACAGTCAATTAGCTCTGCTCTAAACTTTTAGGTTTTTTTTTTTTTTTGAGACAGGGTCTCACTGTGTAATCCAGGCTGACTTTGAACTATGTAGTCCATGCTGGCAACAAATTCATGGTGATCTTCCTGCCTCAGTCTCCCGAGTGCTGGGATTACAGATGTGTGCCACCATGCTTGGCTAGTTTTTGTTTTTGTAAGTCACCTTTATTCTAAACTTCTGGAGTAAAAGGACTATGAATGTTTCCTGCATTTTCAAAGAGATGAGAAGGTACCTTGAATGTCAGGCGGGGATGGAACTCCATTTAGGTAATGAAAAAACAAAGCTGAGCACTTCAGGAAAGGCAGGATGCCAGCTCGGACACGCCTCCACAGGTGCCAGCCAGACAGCGTTTCTTTCAAGGCACTGAAAGCCAGGAAATGATTATTAGGAAACCAGTATGAAAAGATCACCCTAAAGACAGTGTGCAAACAGCCAACCGCTGTGTGGAGGTGAGGTTTAGAAGGCGTGGGTGAACAGGCTGGCAGGAGTCTAGACTATTACAAGATGACAAGGATGAGTAATAATACAGCCTCCAATGCTGTTACTACAGAAGTGATACAGCCACAAAAAGAAAATCTGGAAAATGAAAAGCCACCAGCTATTCTAGCATCTCATGCTTGCAGGTATTATACTGACAAACTATTTTCATAATAATTGTCTTACATAGTTGTAAATGCAATACATGAAATTTAAAATGAACATGCTTCCCAGAACACTGTATGACGTAATTTTTAACACATCATTCATTACTCTTCTCAAACTATTCCCTGTAGGCAAACACAGATTGCTTTCACCTCTTGCTTAATAAAATCAAAATGCGTATCTGTGTATATTTTTTTCTGTATGTTATTTTGTCGGTATAGATTCTCAAAATTGGGATAATTTTGTCAAAGAACAAACACATACAAGATTCTATAAATACTGTCAAAAACCTGAGTGAAACTGCTGTACCCGTTTTTGACGACTTCAACAACACGTGACGTTTTAGCGATTTCACTTCTGCTGTCCCTGGATACCACCTTAAAGACACACTGTGCTAATTCCGGTGGTGTTTTAGAATTCCTAATGAGGCAAGCTATGTTTTAGGCAAGTAACTTTCCAAAGTCCGTCTATTCCCTAGTCCACACCAGAGTTACACAGGAAGCTTGGGAGTCATCACCATCCCTAAGAGGTTTCCAGCTGTGCCAAGTACACCAAGGTCTTGCAGGTCAATCCTGGCTCTTTTCTTTCTCTAAACATGCCAACAGACAGCAGCTTCCGTCAGTAATAAATGAATTCCTTTTACATGCTGATCCCCACTAATGTCTGGGGAAAGCCTGTCATGGGTGGGTTACAGTCTCACCTTCCTGTATACTGGTGAAGTGTTTTATACAAAGCAAGTACTGCTACCTCTTCTTCACCAGTTGGGTTTTCTTGATCCATGCCATTCTCTTCTGCAAGACAAGGAAGCACCATAAGCCATGATTTCCCTGTGTTGTTAAAAGGGTGGACAAACCCACCAGTTACGCATGACACAGGACAGGCCCGCGAGCTATACAGAATCTCAGTCCTTCAAGAGTGTGAGTGCAGTGTGGATCCCCATCAGACCAAAGTGCCAGTAGGCACGCTGCTGGTGAGGCAGCTCTAACAGTGTCTGAAAATGTCTGGAAAGCAGGAAGTATGAATGCAAAATAGGTCTTAACAATGGGCTCACGGGGACATTAACAGATGTATAAATTCATACACAATTCTAATGGGTTTACCTACTGTGCTATTCAAACATTAATGAATTTAGGAAATAACAGTAAAAACAGTGACATTGTTAGGCGATTTTAACAGGAGAAAGAAATTTGTTTCAAAACCTTTTTATGAGGTTTAACAGAAAAAGAATGTAACCTAATTACATTACTGTCAAATGCCTTTTCCTAAAATTCTCCCTCCCTCCTTTCCTCCCCGACCTTCCCCCTCAGCTGGGATTATAGGTGAGTCCCGCTGTGCCTAATATTTTTTTCTTGTCTTTATTTTGAGGGTTTATTAGTACATGTTTGCATTACATACTGATTACATTCTTTGTGGGGAGGTGGTGTATGTACATAACCTGGCTAATAGTTTTTGACTGAGAAAATGGAAGGACTTCCTTCAAGACGCTGAGGGAAAGGCAGGGGTCACCTGTACACGAGGTCAGTAAGATCTGTACGATGTGCGCCATGGTAACCAGATGAAAGATGTGAAGGTCTCCAGTGCTGAGGCTCACCCCTGAAAAATCCTGACACTGCAGAGCCGGGAAAGCGAGCACCAAGCTCACCTAGACACCAGACACAGGATGTCAGACATCGCCTCTCCTCTCATGGCCAACACAGTGCCGCTGTCCCACTGCAGCCCTTGGGCACTTAGGACCCCTTTATGATGTGGTTCTTACGATTCCTAAATAAAATGACTTGAGAGATCAAGGGGTCTTGATGGGCATGACTGCTTCATTTATCCAGGGGGTCCTCCACATATAGCTTAGTGTTAGTACTAATAAGAACACTTGAAATCTCCCAGGAAATGAGCAATGGAAAAGTATGGGTTTTGGATCAAAAAAAGATCTTGATATAAATCGCTGTTTCTTTTCTATGAGCTTTTAGACAAGTTAACATCTCTGAGCCTCAGTTTCCCTGTTGGTAAGTCAGAGATAATACATAGGTGTTCTGACTACTTCAGCAGCAGGACTACAAGGACAAGTGTGAGTGTGTGTGAGAGCAGGCAGGGCGCAGTAAAAGCCGTTAGCCTCTTGCTGCTGGTACAGGGTGGTGGAGGCTGTGGTGGCAGTAATGGGAGCCACAGCAACAGCTAACATTAGGAATACACTGCTCTGAGCACTTTACACTGATTAACCAACTAAGCTGTGAAACAAACGAAACAGGGAGTAACTAACTCGAAGGAACAGAAGCTGGGGTTCAGAGATTAAGGGGACAGACTCCAGGCTGATCGATGTGGCAGTGTGCAAGAGGACCCAGAGGAGGCTGGGCTGAAATCTGTCACCGGCACCACGGTCAGCCATGTGCCCTGCTGCAGTGCACCTGCGCAGTAGACACGCCTCTCACTGAATCCTCACAGGGACGGTCTGGTACTGATTAGTGCATCTGCTCAGACTTCCAAAAATTCACAAAAATACTGTACGGGCCAGCAGCCACCCTAACGCTGCTGGTGTTAATTTTACCTCTTTATGGGTTAAAAGCAGAGCGATTAAGTTACTGATGTGAGTCACAAAGCAAGGTGCCTTAATACTTTGAGACTCCTCATGAAAGAATTCTACACAGAAGTGGATGAATGTGACATTTTACGACAACTCCCGTACATCTCTACCCTACTCAAACCTAAGCTAGAGCTATGTAATGCAATAAAGAGAACTAGAAGATACTCACCAACAGATGGAACATGTCGATATCTAGTACACATGGAACATCGTCATAGCTGTTGTTAGGCACCAATGCTAAAGAGTTAAAGAAAAATACATTAGTATAGTTTGTGTCAACATAAAGTTAAAATGCCTAAAATATAGATTAAATTTATCTTCTGCAAGCTATATATGAATTTATGAGCTAGAGCTTCCATATAACAGTACTACCAAGTATTTCATTCATAATGGGAGAAGTTATACTGCTAAAAACTGTTTCAGATGAGAAATTACTATGACATACACGGTACACATACTAATACTCACATGCAAAAAGTTTACAAAAATGTCTTTGTACCACCAGAAGTGATGACACTGTCCAATGTGCTGCTGCAAATCTTGTCAGTGACCTAAGACAGTCATCCTGAAACAGAGAAAGTGACACAACTATCAAAAAAGCCAATGAAGAAGTAGGGATCTTCTCTTGGGAATGCTGGTTCTAAGCACAATGGCTGCACACACAGTTGAGTCCCTAGAGAGGCCAGAGTGGCACCCAGGGGACCTCTGGTGACAAGTCTCCAACAAAGTGAATGCAGTGGGAAACAGCTACTGGGCTGCTGCATAGAGAGGAGCTATGTCTTTGCCACCATGCTGCTGGGTTCTCTCTGGAAAGGAAATAAATCCGGGTTCTGGTATCAGCAACCTGCCAGCAACACACCCAAAGAGGGTGATATGGTATTCCTTCATATTTATTCTAGAGAGACTCTACAATGTGGAGACTGTAACAAATAGTGGGGAAACTATGTAAAACAGGACAGATCCAAAACCAGGGTGTCCGCTACCCTTAAAAACTGCTATGAAGATTAAGCAGCGAAAAGGAGAAAGCTCTTGATTTAAAGTGATGAATACAGCAGGAAACAATTGTAGGTAAAAATCAATAGAATATAAATATGTTAACATGCAAAAAGATGGATGAGTGAAAAGTTGATTTTTGTTCTTGTGTTTATTCCCTACTTTTTGTGCTTTTGGTGATGCTGATTGATTAAATAAATACTACAGATCTAGGTCTTGGTTTTGAAGCTCTTCAAATGAAAACTCTCTCCCCTCCTCCTGCTCTCAAGCAGATTAAAGTCCTGGGGGTTAGGGTGGGAAGGGGAAGAGGGGTAGAGAGGTGTCCCAGGGAAGGTAAAGCTTGAAGAGCAGGAGGCTACTGATGGTACTCTGGGCAGAGGAAACAGAATATGCAAAGTTCTGGCAACCAGTACGTAAGCGTCTGTGTGACTACGTGACTGTGTGACTACGTGACTGTGTGACTGGACCATGGGTGTGGGGATTAGTAGAAGTCGATAATGGAGTTTATAAAAGCATGAATATGAGCAGGGCTGCTTTTTGGAGGACTCCCTTCCGATAACGTACAGGGAAAGGTGTGATTCAGGTACCTACAATCTAGGTAAAAAAATGACATGGAGCTGGGCATGGTGGTGCAGGCCTGTAATCCCAGTGCTATGGGAGACCGAGGCAGGAGGATCACAAGTTCAAGCCCAGCCTGGGAAACACTCTTAGTGAGATCCTATATCAAAATAAAAAATAAGGAAAGGGCTGACGATGTAGCATAGTGCAAAGGCCCTGGGTTTAATTCCAAGTCTCACACACACACACACACACAAACAGAAACATGGGAAATGCAAAAACAAGCAGAAGGAATGAAAAGAAGTTAAGAGACTGCTGATCAACTGATGCAAGGATGCAAATAAATGCCTCGGTCAAATGACACATCCAATAGCATTTCAATTTTCTGGTTTGGTCACCTGGATGGACAGTAATGACTTTATGTCACAGAATTTAGGAAGAAAAACTGATTTGGGTTACTGGAATTTAGGAGACCCTGAGGGGAGAAAAAAAAACACAAAGCAAAAGTGGCTAATAAGTAACACAGACCTGACCGAAGATGAAGGAGGGGTTGGAGACAGCCGGGTGGGAAGGCATTTGGATCTAACTGAAATCAGAGGTACAGACGGGGCTGAGCAGGGAGGGGTACCAGATGGTCAGGGGCAAAGGCAGCAGCCCAGGGTTTAAATACCGCAACAATCCCAGGAGGGAGGAGGAAGAGCACACTGACAAGGGGCAACCAGAGAAGGAAGGAGAAAGCCAGGAGGGCCACAGAAAGCAAGAGAGCAGATGGGTTTCAGAAGAAAGCAAATGCAGGCGGAGAGAGCTTTAACAGTGGGTGGCAGACACCATCAGAAACCGGCTACGCAGTGAGAGTGAGCGAGCTTCCACATCTTCCAGGCATGCAGTGCACCAAGTCTGACATGAATTCACATGTTCTTCCCACCCCCCACATGTGGTCAAATGCGGCAGGGGTGTGTTCTGTGCTTTATTTCTCATGATAGCATTAGAAATTCAAGACTAAGCTCCCTTGTTTTAGGTTATCCCCATCTTTTCAAGAGCTTAACCAATAGCTCGGATGAAAAGAGGCACAGTTACTTCCAAAATTTAAGAGAAAAATTAAGAAAAGATAAACCATAAACATTATCTTTTCTGTTTTTTCTATATGCTAATGGAAAATGAGTTTTACTCTGAAAGGCATAAACACAAGGTTAAAAAATTGATTTCAGGTGTGAAAGTTTGAGCTCCACTTCAGCCTTTCATGAAGTGAGTGAGCCAAGAACTTACCAGCCTGCAAGGCAAAGGACCAAACAACGGCTTATCTTCATCACTCAGAATTCTTTCTGCAGATTAAAAATGAAGAGGTAAAATTTATGTATGTGTTATCACAATTTTTGAAAAACTAAAACAACAAATCCTGTCTTCAGAATTAGCTTTGGAATCCTTAAATCATTTCATAAGAATTGACTCTGGATGAAAAGTAAAAAAAAAACCCAAGAATTCTCTGAACTCAAGAGACACTATATCCACCAGGAAAACGAGTTTTCTGTTGCTGCAGTTAGTTCAAAATTGTTAAGCTAGTATTTTGTCAGTGCATTACATTTCCTGATTTTTAAGGCTTTTTCATTTTTTCACATTATCCACTTGAAACATCTCACTTAAAACCAGGATTCTACACACAATTCATATCAATGTATGCTTATGATTTAAAGGGAAACAGCTATAAATCTCTCACCTATGCTCTGGATAGTGTACGCACAGCTACCCCAACACATTATGGGCACACGAGGGTCCTCTTCGTTGGGGTGAACTTTTAGCCCCACCTTGTAGGTAGCAGTCCCAAATGTTGTTAGCATTTCCTTTATGCTCTCAGAGTAAGGGTTCCTAATGTGAACACATACAGGATTAGCTCAAAACAATGTGCACACATCAATGAAACGATTCAGGTTCTGCGCAGCTCTTTCCTCTACTGGTGACAGCTGTATGCAAAGGGCTGATCAGAGAGCGCGACCGTCTTGGCCTGAAAGGAGTTTTGCTCTTTGGGTTAGAGTGGGGCACAGGGGAGAAAACAGGTTAACAGGCAACAGTTCACAGAGTTAACAGTGGGGTCCTCCACCCACTCTTTCCCAACCCAAGGATGGCAGTGATGCACACCTACTGCCACTGAGACTGGTTTTTCCAGTGAGCAAGCCTCAGGGGAAAATTGCTCTACATATCGACATTTTAGGGTCCCCAAGAAAAAGACAGGTGGCGCCTTGATCACCTTACTGTGAAGCTCCAAGTAAGTAAGTTTACCCCGCCTACCAGGTACCCAAACGGCTTCTTATTGTTTTTGTTTTTGGTGCTGGGGATTGTACTCAGGACCTTGTGCTTGCAAGGCAGGCACTCTAACCACCGAACTAAATCCCCAGCCCCCAGTTTCTTAATGCCCTCTTAGTCATCTGAGGACCAACAGACGCTTAAGGAAAGCATCAAAAAGATGATAAACCAAAACAAGAGGGAAAAGGAGCCAAGGGTGGCCCTTTGTAGAAAGGACAAGTTAAGAGTGTAAAAGCTGGGTGGATGCCTGTAATCCCAGCACTTGGGAGGCTGAGGCAGGAAGATCGCTGTGAGTTTGAGCCTAGCCTGGGCTACACAGTGAGTTCAGGGCCGGTCAGAATTGCATAGCAAGATTCTATCTCAATCAAACCAAACCAAACCAAGACCAAAACAAGAAAGCAGGAGACATAATCTAAAAAGGCAGAGGAGCACAGCAAGTAGAGTCTCTGGGAACAGCTGTGGCCCCCCAGGCAGAGCAGAACAGGAGCTCACCTGACAGGGCCGAGTGCTCGGAAAGGCACCTGCTTGGCACCTGACAGATCTGCGGCACCAGTCAGGAAAAAACCATCACACATACATGCACAGAAAACCAAGTAAGAGACAAAGACAAAGTACCCACTGTGGGAAAGACAAAACTGAACAAAAGAGGAGACATAATTATTCAATTTATATCAGAAAAAAGTCATATCATAAAAACTGACAACTGATTTAGCCAAAAATTGTGACGCAATTCACTAGTCAACAGACAACACTGAATTAGAAACATGGACATAAACACTAAAAAAGACAAAATGACAGGACTGGGGGCAAGGAGGGGGAGTGCAGGAGGCAGAAGACCGACATTTTCCTGTTCAAGCCTTCTAGCTCTGTACTGATCGAGTTACTTAGCAAAGCCCGGGCTTGGCTTCCGGTGGCTTTCTGCGCTTCTGCCACCTACCCTCATGACAGCTATGAGTCAACTCACTTTACAAGGAGGTACAGACAGGTTACGCAACTTGCTCAAATCTGCACAGCTAAGAGACAGAACTGAGCCAGCTAGTCCAGCTCCAAAATCTAAGCTCTGCTTTGTAACTGACTGACTACATACAGGGTTACAGTGTAAATAAAGTAGGAAAGAAGATAAGGTTTTTTGAGACAGGGTCTTGCTATGTAGACCAGGCTGGCCTCCAACTCACCACCATCCTCCTGCCTCAGCCTCCCAGTGCCCGGATTACAGGGTGGCGCCACCAGGCCCGGCAATACTCTGGTTTCAATCTGGAGTCACTCAGTTTGATGGGTCCAAAAGTAAAAATAGGGAGTCAGAAGGAAACAGGATTTGGGGAGGAAGCCGAAAAGTTTGGATTTAGAAATCCCGATGCAAAGTCAAGGAGAGGCAGACACAGGAGGGTAGCAGGTCAGCGAGGCAGAGCAGGAAAGGCTCCAGGGTCACAGATGTTCTTTTGGAATACACTTTATTTATTTATTTGGTGATGGGAATCTAACTCGGGGCCTTAGGCTTGCAGGGCAAGCACTCTAACCACTGAGCTATTTCCCCAGCCCCTTAATACACTTTATAATAAATATAATCACAGGCTGGAGATTTAGCTCCAGTAGTAGAGTGCTTGCCTAGCAACCGCAAGGCCCTGAGTTCGATTCCAATCAAGGAATCAATCAATCAATCAATCAATCAATCAAATCACAAAGCTTAAACTTCAGAATTTGGGCTCAGTATCCCGTAACATTTTACGCTGTAGTTTGCCAAATCATAGTCCCCCTAACTGCTGGCTTAATTTTGCATTTCAAGTGGGCCAAATTTAAGAGAACAAAGGGCCAGTGTGGTGGCACATTCATGTAATCTCAGCACTGGGGAGGCTGAGGCAGGAGGATCACCATGAATTTGAAGCCGGCCTGGGCTACATGGTGAGTTCAAGGCCAGTCTGGGCTACATAACAAGACCTTATCTCAAAAAACAAAACCAAAACAGACAGAAACAAAGGTGGGGGTAGGAGGAGAAAGAGAGAGAATAAAGCAATATACTCACTTGGGATGAAAATCAGGCCTGAAACCTTCAGGGAGCTGTAATTCACCCGCATTCCCTGAATTCTTTGAAGAGGCAGATGTATCTATAGAAATAGGCATTATATTTCATTACTCAACAAATTAAATATCTCTATGTATTTCAGTTATGTGAGTAAAAAAATTAAAACACAGGAAAAAAAATCTCATTAATAAAAACTTGCATAATAGCCACATAAAGCACAAAAATCACTATTGCTCTGCTGACCAAAGCGCTTTCCAGTATGCGTGCTGCCGACGCGAGCACAACCAAAGCATTTTCTTCTGCTGTCTTGCTTCTTTCCTTACAAACAGCCACTAGCACACAAAGGAGAGGCTGCCATTTTGTTTCTGTGAAAACTGGTGGCACCAATTGGCTCACAGCGTTTTCCCTGGAGCTCCTAAACGTGGCACAGCCCACAACACCCCTGGGGAGCCTTGGGCGGCAGGCACAGCAACGTGAGGCCAGGAGGCTCCTCCACAAGGCACAGCCAGCAAGCAGCACTCACATTCAACTTCACAGGGGCCTGGGTGCCATGCAGGCATGAAGAGCAACACGGTAAGGTCAAATCCCACGCATTAAAACAAGGAGAATCAAAATACGCCACAGTTTTATTTCCTATTATTTTTTATTTTGCTATTTTTATTTTGCATTTCTCATATAAAGACTACACCAAATTGTTAAATGAAAGTCTTCACTTTTAAATACTTTCAAACAGTTTCTTCTGGAAATACTTTAGGGAAAAAAGAAAGGTTACCAGAACTTACTGGGAGCATTTTCTTCTTTCCTAAAACTCTGTAATGCTTTTATTTGCTGAGATACTTTTCTAATCCACTGGGTCAAATTTGGTTGGTCTGAAAAATTTAACCTGCTAGAAAAGATCATGGAGAACATTTAATACTGTATTGTTGTTGCTTAGTTTAAGACAAAACAGACTTGTTAAACTGTCATAGAGCAACACATTAGACACATTCAAGTACTTAAGAAAAAAAGACCAGCAAAAATTTGTTGCATTAAAAAAGTACACATTGGCCAATGGAAATGAAAATATATTGTCAAAATGATGTTAACAACATTGTTAAAAATTTCCCTTTCAGTGTAGAATTTACTAAAATTTCTTAAATATAACAATCGGCACCATCACTCATGTTTATTACATGACAAACTCTTAGAAGAGCACTTTACCGTACCTCTATTACGGCAGTAGATTTAATCCTCAAAATCTTCCTAGAGACAGGCTGTCTTTATCGTTTGCATTTTACAGATGAGAAATGAGGTTTAGAGCTATGCACCTGAATAAGGCAACAAGGGCAGGGCTCTGCCAGGGCAAACCTAGCTCCCTCAGACTCCATGAGGATTCTGTTCTTTTTATAACTGCCTTCGATTATGACTATCACGGGAAAACACTCCAAAACGGAATCACTGAGGTGACAGGTAAAATCCAACAAAGGTGATTGTTTCTTAATATGCAGTTAATCCTTAATCTAACAATGACTGATTTCTTTTCTTTTTGAGACAAGGTTTTGCTATGTAGATCAGGCTGGCCTTGAACTCTCTCGGACATCCTCCTGCCTCAGCCTCTTGAGTGCTAGGATTACAGGCATGTGCCACTGTGCCCCGCAATGAGTGATTTCTTATCAGTTCAAATGCAGGTGGACGTCAGCACCATGATATTCTTTTAAGGTTTTAAAAAGCATGAATTACCAGTGAAATCCACTAATATTTTAATGTTACTTTGTGGTGGAATAAGAAACTAAGACATCAAAGTTTGAAACTCCTAAAATTAAAGAGAAAGACCTGAGTTTCCTTTGAATTGAATCAAAGTAATTAGACAGAAATAGATGGTTTATATTCATAAAACTTAATTTGATACGTTTTGAATATCCTGTATGGAAATACTTGAGACCAGAAAGAAGTATTTTAGAGATTTTCTGATTTTGGAATATTTATACAGACTTTATTGGTTGATCATCCTTGATCTGAAAACCCAAAATCCAAAATGCACCAAAATCTGTGAAGTTCTGGCATTATGTAGGTACATTTAGGATTTCAGATTAGAGATGCTCAATGTGTACGTATGCACGTAAGGTGGACAGTACAATTCTAAACCGTGAAGTTCTGATCTCAACAGGAGACAGTATCATACTCATACGTGAAACGATTATATCCACTATTCCTCTTAACTAAAAGTATCCTAAAATTATGAAATGATGGGAATTTTAAAGAGACCAACAGACTTTCATTTTCTTTGCTCTGATTCCTACAGCTGCTGTTGGCCAGTGAACGGTAAAAGACTCTATTCAACTGTTAGACCGTTCAACAGTCAGCTCGGGCTGCTCTGTCTCAACCTTGCAGTTTCCTCAGCATCTTTACAAAGCATGAGGGAGAAATTTAAAGTAGGGTCCCTAAAAACAAAGATTACAGTTTTTTTTTATGGGTGAATAAGAAACTATTAAATTTGGCCTATTCCTCTCTAAAAACCAAAATCATATTCCGTGGGGCTGTTAAAAGAAACGACCAACTAAAAAGTCTGGAAAGCGTCTGGGAAATATGCAACTGCGTAGGCTGAGGTCCCCCCTGGTTTATTATTTCATCATTTGAAAGCAAACTTGCTTTGTTACAAGGTGTTTTGAGCCCAAATTTACCTGCTGAAAACATTTCTTGGAGGAAGCAGCAGAGGAATAACAGTATTGCTCAGGCACTCACAAAGTGGGCAAAGGAACTCTCCGTTCTCCACGTCATAGCTTGTATGTAAGCGCAATCTTTGTTGCCTTCTCTGCTCTTTAGCTTGAACGGAATCAAAATACCTTTACAATTAGAGAACACGTGGTATCAAAACAATGGTAACTTATTTCAATGAGCATCACAAGCTTTGGCATTTTAAATCATTTGTTTCTACAACTAAAAAAATGAACTGAATTAACACTTGGTGTTACGACTTTTGGGTTGTTTTAATAACCAAAAGAGATTAAGTGTTCCAAAGTAGGAAATAAAGCTGACTTGGAAAGCAGTAACAGAAATTGCTCCATGCTATGTTGTCTGGCCACTTCCCTGGGGCTGTGGCCACTTGTCAGTGCTGGACAGCAGTCCTGGCTGGCTGGCTCTGTAGAGGACAGAGAGTACCACGTAGGGCAAGTTCAGGGTTGCCCTGGCCCAGGAGATGGAATCATTACAACTTTTTGGAAGCAACAAATAGGGACTAATTAAGAGCTGTTCACCTTGGACCTGAAGACATTACTTTTCTACAATTTATTGCAATGTAAAAAAACTCTTTCTTCTTTCAGTTTGTTACTTAATATAGATTCACTCCTTTGGAGAGATAAAGAAGAGACTATCACATAAGCTACATTAAAAAACTTTTATATGCTCTGAAGTTTCTAATAATTTTTTTAGCTCAACAAAGCAAATTACTTTTGTTGTTTATCAGGCAACAATATGGAAGTTTATGGGTGAACATTGTTCTTTTTCCTTTTATCCACAGTGGAATTTCATTGAAATTTTAATTTTCAATCTTTGATAAGCTTTGCTTGACTAATATTAAGAATATAAATTACCTTTGCCAGCAGTGGGCATGCATAATGTGCCCACAGCTACCGGTGTGTGTTCCACAAGACAGATCAGGGTGCGTGAATAAGGGATCATGTTTTTCTGCATCACAAAACAAAAAACAAAAACCAAGCATTTAATTTCCCTGTGATAAATGTGCAACTTTTAAATTAGTGAAATCTTTGATATGGACTTGTAAACTTGAAATGAAATGCTACTTTATCCCATTCATTTAAGAGATCAGTAATTTATGCAAGACCCTGGATTGTTTAGGAAGCAAAGTGACAACAAAATATCTAAGTCCACTCCAGATCAGGTGGGGAAAAAAAATAATTCAGTGTGTTGTGTTCTGGTACGAGTGTTTATACTCAAAGGAGATGGAAAATGAAGACAAACAACATCTAAAATGTACCATTAAAAAAAAAGAAGACAAACAATATGGATGCTGGCCTTCTTTTGGAGTTTTAAAAATTCCCTACATAAATTAGTATAAACTTAGAAGTTTCCAGCACTCTACAAAGACTGAAGTTTCAATTTGCTCTCTATATATTTGGACAATGCAAATGTTACATAATAAAATGTTATATAAACTGTGAAAGCTTTTTATGAAGTCATAAACCATATAAAGTTAGGAAGTGTATCTTTGGCTTGGACTGAATTTATAAATCTCCTACTTCAAAGAACCATTTTTTTTTGAGTCAGGGTCTCGCTATGTAGTTCAGGCTAGCCTTGAACTAGCAGCAATCTTCCTGCCTCAGCCTCTAGAAGGCTGAGATTACAGGTGTGTGTCAGCACGCCTGGCTCCAAAGAACCATTTCTGAAGATGAAGCAGACCAGCCCTTCACAGCTAGTATGCCCGAGTCACATTAGATAACCCTCCTCACAGTGGGAAGAAAACCCTGCTCGAACACTTTCCATCCCGCATGATGACAGGCTCTGGCTATCGAAGTGCTCTGGAAGTTCTGAGACACAGTTCCCACTTGCAGAAGCTTACTGATACTGCCCATAGGCACATGGTGTCTTCAGCAGACTTTAGAAAGCAAGCTGAGGAGTAAAGACATAAAGGTGTGCAAACCTTCTTCCTTTTCCCTTAATGTTCAACCTCAAGCTCCCGCTCTGAATGTCCTGCACTGCAGTCTGTGTCAAGGCCACTTTCTGGGGACCCTATCTGTGGTGATGTCACAGTCCTATGTCCGAAACTGGCTCCAGACTCGCTTTTCACAGGGGTCACTGCAGCATCACTATCCAGGAGCCGCCTGACTTCACCCACAAGACTTCATAATTACTGTTACTCAGTGTCAGGAAATGCTGAGGACTTTGGGTATGCTGGAAGATAGGAGACTGTTAGGTACCAAAGTTTGTGAATGTCTCATTGTCATATCACAAAGGAAAGTTTTTCTTTGAATCCTTACTATGCTTTTTTGGGGAGAGGAGTGCTGGGGATTGAACTCAGGGCCTTGCACTTGTGCTTGCTAGGCAAGCCCTCTACCACTGAGCTACATCCCATCCCCAGCCCCCTACTATGTATTTAACTGCTATGTGACTCAAGGATGACCCTTAACCTTCCGGAGGGGTCATCAAGTGGATGATTCCTGTCGAAGTCACTCTCCAGGGATGAGCCTACAGAGTTGTTACAAGATAAACGAAACCTCATTAACACCCATCACACTGGCTGGCAGTCATCATGAAGAGGAAAAGAACCCGGCTATGACTTACCTGGATCCTGAATGAATTTACTTCTGTTTTTTGATAGTACAGTTGATCTTTGCACAAATGCTGCCAAGACCATTGCTCTGCTTTCTACTTTAACTTCTTGCTCCTCTTGACATAATATACAGGTAACAACCTGTCTGTGCTCAGGGACCTGGGTTTGTGCTGGGCCCAGGGCAGTAAGGGTCACACCTGAAACCACAGGGCTGCGAGACAAAGGTCAGGAATGAATGAACGGGCCTAGGAAGTTTCTGTATAAGTATACAGCACTAGACTATAGCATGTATCTATTTAAAACGTGGTTTTGATGGCTTGAGTCACAAAAGTCTTTCACACATACTAAAGCGCTCTCCTTAACTCCTGCCGGCAATGTGCTAGGCACCACAGGTGCTGGATGCTCAGCCTTCGTTCCTTCGTGACTGTCAAATCTGGTATCAAAAATACCACCTCAGGGTACCTATGAATTAACTAGCTTTCCTACAGCCAGAGACTTCTAAGGGCCTCTAACTGGAGGCCACAAAATTTGCCTATCAATTCTACTAAATTACTTTAGGATTTAAAAATGGACTTATAAAGAAAAAAACTAGTATGGCCCTAGGTGAGAACTAGTGATCAAGAGATTAAAAACTGATGGCTACTTTCTTCACCTGTTGTCAAGGACAGCAGAGGAAGAGGCATCCAATTCTAATGTCTGCTGAAAGAGCTCTTTGTTCTCATCGATAAAGTGCCGCTGCATCTCTGACATCTGGGCCATGATCTTTTCTCTTCGCAGTCTGGCAATTTCAGCTTTTCTCTTCCTCTCAGCTTTGTCTTTGTCTCTTGAACTCTGAAATTATGATTCACTCAATTAGACCATTAGATGCTAAATGGATATTTTTCTCCAAAGCAAAATATCTTCACTATAAATATCAATTTAAAGTATACTACAAGCTGAAACAGAAGAAAAGATTCTTTTTTTTTTTTTTTTTTTTTTTTTTTTTTGTGGTGCCGGGGATCGAACTCAGGCCCTTGTGCTTGCAAGGCAAGCACTCTAATCACTGAGCTAAATCCCCAGCCCCAGAAGAAAAGATTCTTAATCAACCCAACATGCTCTAAAAAGAGCAACCCCAAAAAACAAAAACAAAACAAAAAAACTCCAACAAAGCCCCAAAACGTACCACAATGAATAAATAGTGGGACATTTACATTTCTTGGAATTTAAATGTTTCCAGACAGTATCGACTTGCTATAGTTTTTCAGTATCAGCATACTTTACTTTTTCTTCTTATTTTTTTTTTATTTTATTTTTTTTTTGGTGGTGCCAGGGATCGAACTCAGGCCCTGTGCTTGCAAGGCAAGCACTCTAATCACTGAGCTAAATCCCCAGCCCTTTCTTCTTATTTTTATTTTTGCAAAGCTTGGGATTGAATCCAGGGCCTTGGGCATGTTAGGCAAGTGCTCTACCTATGAGCTACAGACCCAGCCCACACATTTTACTTTTGTTCTTTTTGTGGTACTGGGGTTTGAACCTGGGGCCTCTGCACTAAGCTACATCCCCAGCTCTTTTTATTTTGAGTTGTGTACAAGGCTCACTAAATTGCTAAACTGCCTTGGCTGGGCTTGAATTTAAGATCGTCCTGCCTAGCCTCCCGAGTGCTGGGACTACTCAGTGCATGCTTCATTTCTTATACCTCTTCCATTATGGTTCCTTCTGTCTCTGCCACAGGATTGGTAGATGAACTCTCTCTTATCTTCTTAATAGCATTAAAAGTCTACCAGAAAAAAAAGTATCAGTTATCCTGATGAAACACTGAAGTGTACACAAAACAAATATCTAATGTTTCTCACAAAAAGCTGAACGATGCCTGAAGTGCTACCTTTAATATCCACCGAATCATGTCCTTGTGGGCCTCGAGGTAGGGGGCGCTCTGCAGGGTCTCCAACATGGCCAGTATGCTCGGAGAGTTGTTGGGTGCTTCCCCGGGCTCTAAGGCAGAAAGAGTGAAGCCACAATAACAAAAGCCAGTGCAGCATAGCGCTTAGTCCTAGGTACCAGTTTCTCACAGTACCGGTGCTCATCGTTTCAGTACAGTTCTGCCTGTTGTCTCAGTACTTCTTGAGAATGTGATGTGTTCATCCTTTACAAGCAAACATGTTTTAACTAGAATTCTTTAAGCATTAAAAACTGACTTTTTAAACCAAATCATTATTTTAACATGGCTTCTAGCAATATCAAATAAAAGCTCAGCTAAAACAACACAACACTGGTCTACCTGAGCTTCTATAAGTCTAAGAAAACCAACTAGGATTATGGAGATGCACACATACATAAAATGTATCTGTTTACTTGGAACTTTCTTTCATAAAAGCTAGATTCACAATGAGATAAGTTTCTTCCCTTTATGAATTCACTGCTTTTTTATTTGAAGAAAAGATATAAAAGTCAGGTCCATATTTTCAAGAGTACATTTACTCCAATACTAACTAATTCAGCTTGCAGCCAGAAATGTCCAGTGTTGATTTTCTTGAGGTAAGTGCTGCCTCCCATTCTGGGAGATGTGTTTTTTGCCTAAGGGGGAAAGGACTGAACTATGTCAACTTTAATATTCTTCCTGATCTAAAATTCCATGGTTGTGCAACAGGGATCTGACTCTAGAGAAGGGAGAGGTTTCTTTGCAAAGAAATACATGTTCTATCTTATTTATAATATAAATGTTATAAAAGAAGAGTAATGGCCAGAAAAAAATGATGATTGCTTAAGAAAGAAAAAGAGAAAGAATGGAAGAAGCTGACCTCTCCTAGTGGTGAATGGATGAGGTCAGGAAGCATCTGTGGTTACCCTAAAGTGACAGCACGGCGACAGAGGTGGCAGAAGGCAGTGTCCATGCACGGGCCAGCAATGGTGAAGTGCACAGAGAAAGCCGCAACCACTGAGACAGCCTTTGGTGGGACAGCAGCTAGTGTCCCCTTGCTCTTCTTTATTTGGAAAGGCAAAATGGCAAACTAGTGATCCAGTGGCGAACAGGACAACTTCCTCCTTGCTCTGTGGTAGGAGAACACAGCCTTCTCACAGTCCTTGTCATTTAGGAAAAAATGGCACTGAAGAAAGTTACGGAATAATCCTTTTCTAGAAATCCATAACCCCTACTGCAACACCATACTTCATCGACAAGCACCCCAGCAGGTGGCTGGTTACAGGTCTGGGCAGGGAAAGCCAGGCTGAATTTAGGCCCCTTCTGTACCAGAAAGTGAGGTGGTGCCTGAAAACGAATGGGGCTGGGCAAGAGCAACCCAGAAGCGGACAGTGTGGCTTCCCACTGACCAAACACGCTCTAGTCTGGGCGTTAAAGGGATAATCATAACTGACTATAAAACAGCCAATAAAGAGGAGTGCATAAGCAATATTTTCTTAAGAAATCTATACAAACAAGAAAGATTCAAAGTTGCCACCATCTCAGGTGATTATTGAACCAACTGCATACTGAGAAAATAAGGGAAAAATGTTTCTTTTTTTCCATGGTCCTGAGGATGGAACCTGGGACCTTGCACACGCTAGGCAAGGGTTCTACACCGAGCCTCATCACCAGCCCAGGGAAAGGCCTTTCATTAAGAGGTGAAAATGTTACAATGTCTACAAGACATGGTTCAAATATGAAAGCTAATATACTGAAATCCTAACTACTGAGCCTAGTGCTAAGTATATGGATGTTTACTATACAACTCTCTTTCAACTTATATGTATACAATTTTTAAAAATAAAAATCTAGAAAAAACAACTCCCTGGCTTCTTAAAAACATAAAGTCACCTGAATCCAATCTTCTAATAGTTACTTTTTTATTTATAATACTGTAGACTCTTAAACTTTATAATAGCAATAATTTAAAAGTGAAATTCTGAGAGCATACTTTGTTCTAAAGTTTATCCTAGAGACAAATGTATGTGCTATACCAATTTCAAAATAAGAACTAGTTTTTTGCTGTTTATGAAATAAAACTTAGTAACTTAAGTATACATAGGTTCTACTGTGTCTGTGTGTGTGTTGAGGATGAATCCAGGGCCTTCACAATGAGCTACATTTCCATCTCCTTTTTACTTTTTAAGACGGGGTCTTGCTAACTTGCTAAATTGCTCATACTGGGCTCAGACTTTCAATCCTCCCGCCTTAGCCTCCCACCAAACTGGGATTACAGGCGAGCACCACCATACCTGCCTGGTCCTTTGTATTTTCATAACAGGATCTAATGAAGTACTCTCATCATACAGATGAATACATGTAGCCTCAAATATTTGGATTCACATTACCCAATTTAGAGCTTATATGATCAAACAAAAGAGGCTATAAGTGATTGCTCAGAATCACTTACATCTTGAGTTAGCTTAGTAGAAAGTAGATACGTACTTGACATCTTCTGAGTGAAGGTGAATGTCACCACACGCTCCTCCATGGCATTCTCCGAATGCTGCTTTTCTTCCTGAAGCGCCATTCCAATTAAATGTAACACCTCAAATAAAATGTTTTATAACTTTTAGTAAAAAAAAAAAAAATTACATATTTTTGTAAGAATAAAAAGAATTAATTAGTACTCGAAAAAGATATATCAACCTGTTAAAGACTAAATGTAATAAAAACAATTTTAAGTACCAATTTTTATTAAATTCAAAGACCAAGTTTCATTTTCAAATAAAGAATTCTTGGCAAAGAAAACAAGATTTTCTGTTTTAGCGAGAAAAAAATTTCAGGTGCAAATTCTTAGTGTATGCTACAATTACCTGGAGGTGTGATCAAGCAATTCACACAATACATCACAGTCAGTTTTGCTGCATGCCTCTACCATGGTCTTGAAAAAAATCTAACAATCACTGGACAAATAAAAACAAAGCTCAGGGCACCTATCATGTGATTATCCACTCTGATACTACCTACTTCAATTTCACTTTTTAAGGATTACTTCTTTTTTTTTTTTGAGGCAGGGTCTCATTATGTAGTTCAGGCTTGCCTTGAACTTGAGGAGATCCTCCTGCCTCAGCCTCCCAAGTGCTGGGATTACAGGGGTGAGCCACCATGCCTGGCTGGATTAAATCTTAATAATCTGAAAAAGAGGCACACTTTTGTTGCTAATGTCATAGTTCATTAAAATGTTTATAGTTCATTAGTATATGTCACAAAAAAGTTCCTTACCAAACTTTTAAGAAAACAGAACCACATTGAGCCTATTTGTATTTTATTACTCTTATTCTGCTCCCAGTTTTTGAAAGAGGTTGGTGTGTGGTGTCCTGTTCCATCCCTTCACACAGGGCAACTGGTGGTCAGAGACCTGGAAGAGCCATGTGAGTCTGCATGGCACAAAGGTGTGCAAAAGGTAAACAGTGCACATGCCTCCTTGTTCATCATTTGCCACACATCCTTTGCTCACACAGTCCTGGCAGAAGGCTCCCTCCCTGCTCTGACATTTCAAAAACATGCTTATGAATGGGAGGGGTAGGAGATGGCAAAGAATGGCAGTGTCCTTAGCTTTAATGCTCCGAGCTCAATGTTCTCAGGGAACACCTCTGAGACGATGTCTTTTTTTTTTCCCCCTGGTGGCACTGGGGATTAAACACAGGGGCCACTGTATGGAGCTACATCCCCAGCCCTTGTTTATTAAATTTTGAGATAGGGTCTTGCTAAGTTGCAAAGTTGCCCAGGTTGGGCTCCATCTTGTGATTCTCCTGCCTCGGCTTCCCAGCACACTGGCTTTACAGGCATTTGCCACCATCCTAGACACAACTTCCTTCTAGAGTTTGACAGTTACAAATACTGTGTGTAAAGTAGCTAGCATGGAGGAAGGCACCGAGCAGGCATTCTACTGAGTAACTGTTGTCACTTACTAGCTGAGAAACACGGGAAATTACGTGAACACTACTGAAATCTGGCCTCCTCATCCATACAGTGGAACAACTACTCATGAATGTGTGTGAATTCAATGAGATAATGTAAGAATGACCTACATTAAAACTGTAAAATAAAATTCAAGCAAAGTTCTAGACTCACTACTTTTTAGTTATACAGGAAAACAAGCCTCCAACTTTCAACTTCTTCACTTGTAAAATACAGACACTGATGAAGTATTTTGAAGAATTAAATGAGACATATGTCAAAGCTTAACACATCACAGGAATGGCAGAGTCGTGCATATACAAAGGCCAGGGCAGGGATGGAGACAGAACACCAAGGTAAACACAAACACGTGGTCTCAAAATATCTGCAGGCACACATGTTCATTGTCAGAAGCAAAAAGAATGGCAATAATACTGTATTACAAATTAGATAATATGCAATGTTTTTGTCCTAATTTTTTGGTTTGAGTATTCTTTGCCAAGAGTATTGGTTTTTGAAAATGTAAGTAAGATGTTGTCAGACCTACCCTCTGCAGCATAGACTCCGACCAGGCGTATCCGTTATGCTCCACAGCCCACTGCAGGATTGTTCCCATGATGCACAACATGACGTCTGACTGCAAAATGTTGACCAGACTTGCAAACAGAGGGCAGAAAGGAGGCGAAACTGGAGGTGGAAGCGCTGAAAACAGAGTCATTATGGTTTCTTTTGCAGATCATGTTTAAGAAACTACCCTTTTGTTACATACTTTTAACGGTCTTCATGCAAAGAATATTCATTAACGCACATCTGAAAGCTACATATTACCTTCTCTAGGTCAGTTAAATCTACAAAAACAGCTGCATAAATAGGAACAGAACAAAGGAAAGCCTTAATCTTAGAAATATCTCAAGATCTGAGATAAAACCACTAATCCCAAGGTGACTCAGTACAGACTGTCTTTTATTAACATATTATTCGTTTGAATAGGAGAATGCTCACCCTGAAAGCTTAGATTTAAATCTTTTATCCCATCAAGGACACTGATCATAGTTAATAGAAAACGATGCTTAGCAAGTAAAAGAGACTGACATGAGATTTCTGGAAAGAAGATTAGAATACCTGTATCTTCTCTATTTTGTCTTCTCAATTTCCGTTGAGCCTCTTCTGCCTAATAAAAAAGAAAGAAATTTGGACAGGAATTATACTATGAAATAATTTAATACTCCTAAGTAGCAGCATAAGTCAATCTCTGCTGTACTATCTTCAGGTTTGACGAGATTTTGATCTTGAGCACTGTAGCTGTCCCCTCTATCCTCAACACATATCAAGGTTAAATTCTGTTCCCACTAAGACTGCCCAAGTTGAGTTCTTTGTTGCTTTAAAATGTAAGGCAAACATGTACAAACCAATAACAAAAGTAAGTAAGATATGGGCTGGGGATTTAGCTCAGTGATTAGAGTGCTTGCCTTGTAAGCACAAGGGCCTGAGTTCGATCCCCGGCACCACAAAAAAAAAGAAAAAAAAAAAAAAGTAAGTAAGATGCGTTAACTGATTTTAATACAGGTTGAAAATTTTTCTTCAAAAGCCAATAAAATACAATTAGCACATATAGGCATATACTGTTATACTGATCCTTATACAGCTATGCACAAAACACTAGGTGGGGAACTCCCAAATGTACTTTCTTCTGTATTTGTACCATTTTTATATTTTCCAAATTTTCTACAACAAAAATGTAGGAAATCCTTTTTCAATCTGAAAAGCAGTAAAAATTTTTCAGGGAAAAAAAAATCCAATCCTTTCCCTCTAGCCCTTTAATTTTCCCAGTTACCTTGGACTGCTCTGCCCTCGAGAAGTGATAGAAATACAAGTTGAACTCTTTGGCACATTCTGGTTTCAGCTCATACATGCCTCGTCCTGTTAATCCAGGCTTCCTATTAAAAAAAGGCCCTCAGCACATTATTGCTAAAGTTACACACCAATTCAACAACAACAACAAAAGAAAAAACAATAGCAGTAGCAACAACAAATTGGTAAAGTTATATAACCCACGAGAGAGTCTTAGCCGTTAGAACAAGAAGCAGAGTTCTCATATGTGGCTGGTAGTGTTGAGAGCAGAGTTTTCCGGGGGTTGATCTGGCACTCTAAACCCAGAACTTTTGGTGCATGCATTTATCTAGTATGGTCACTCTGACTTTATCTTCACTAGACAAGTGAAGGTGATGGACATGTAGCTGCAGTAATTTCAGTTTAACAAGGAATAGGTTACATAAATCTCAACACCTCCAAGAAACTGAACAGCAGTAAAAGTGATGTTAACCACTTAACATTACCACAAGCGTCACTGGGTCAGGTGTCATTTCAACCAGTGCATTCTTTTTTTTTAGGAGTTTTGTTTTGTTTTGGCGCTGGGGAATGAACTCAGGGCCTTGCGATTGCTAGGCAAGTGCTCTACCACTTGAGCTAATCCCCAAATCCCAACCAGTCAATTCTTTTATTGAACAAATTTGATAAAATTGTCCTTTTTCTATCTCCTGTCATCTTATAAAAATTAACAAAAAAATACAATTTTTGGTCATCCAGTACTTAAATAAATGGACTGTAAGTGGTTAATGTATACTTTGACATGTCAAGATGGTTGTGGTAAGTTCTATTGAATAGAAAAGTGTAGATACAATTTTGGGGTTTAAGGAACCTTCCTAGGTAGGTTTTAAAACCCAGAAACCAAACAAGACAGAAAAGTATCTTGAAACATTTGGGAGATGACATTACAAAGATAAAAACTAAGTGGTAGAAAGTACTTGCAATGCATTCAACACAGTAAGAGTGAATACCTCTAACATGTAAAAAGTGCTTATGGAACATTAAGACGGTGACAACCAAGTGCAAAGAAACATACACAAAATATCACTAATTATAAATAGTCAGTACACACACAAAAACACATTCATTCTCTCTGGTAGTTAGAGTCATGCAAAATTAAGGTAACATTTTCTAACCAAATGATGTTTAAAAAGTTTTAAAGGTATACATGGCTGAGGCAGCATAGCCCAGTGGCAGTGGCACATGCTAAGGCCCTGGGTTGAGCCCCCAGAACTGCAGGGGAGAAAAAAATAGTGAAAAAGAGCACACAGGGAAGAGGTTAAATATATTATGGGACATGACTACCAAGAAGTAGCATGAAACAGACCCACACATACCGACAAGGTGTATTAAGTAAAAACAAAAACCAAAAAAAGATACAAACATACAGAAATACCCCACTGAAGTTTACTTTTAAAAAAGATTAAAGAACAGTAATACCGAATGGACCCATTTTTATTTTCCTAGCCACATACACATACAGATATAAATGTCACAAGTGTAGGAAAAAGTTTAGAACAAATACTGTATATCTAAAATGAAGGAGAAGTCACCTGAGTGGTTAGATTATGGTGATACTTTTTTCTTCCCACCTTTCTGTAAAAGCATGTACTATTTTTATAATCAATAAAAATTTGGGCTGGGGATTTAGCTCAGTGATTAGAGTACTTGCCTTGCAAGCACAAGGGCCTGAGTTCGATCCCCGGCACCACAAAAAAAAAAAAAAAAATTTAAAAGCACTGCAGTTAGGGTGGGGAGCAAGGAAAAAGCATGATTAAGAAAATGCCTGAACAGCTTTTAGGGGATAAACTAGCTTATTTTGGGGATCACAGTGCACAACGAGGAAGGTAGCACTCAGGCAAGTCACAACCCAAGCGGCACATTCAGGCAAAAACAAAGTAAGCCATGTTTAGAGACCGTAACACTTACTTAGATCTCTGCTCAGGTTAATTCCTATTATTTGAAACAATGAATATCTATTCTGCATGCTATGAAAACCCTCACAGTGCTGCTCGAGGGCCCTGAGTACAGGGCCAGGTCATGAAAGTATAATATCAGTGAGAAATTTAATGCAGAATTCTAACTTGAAAGTGTTTGTCACTCTGAAAGCAACAACTTCATTCTCAGTTCCAGGAAAGGAAGTACTCTAAGAAAAATGATTACATTAAAAACGACAACAATACTACCACAAGCTAGGCATGGTGGTGCACACCTGCAATTCCAGTGACATGAGAAGGTTGCAAATTTGAGCCCACTATGGGCAACTTAGTAAGATCTTGTCTCAAAATAAAAAAGGGCTTGAGATACAGCTCAATGCGCCCTAGATTCAGTCCCCAGTATCACTAAGACACACACACACACACGCCCCCCCGCAACCAAAACCAAACCAAACAAACCCCACAAAATGCAAAGGAACAGGAAGTAAACTTACTTGAAATGGGCAACTGTTTCAATAACATTCTCCATGCCAGTCTCCTTGTTCTCCTAAAGGGGCCGGAAACAAGTGTGTGCTGTTAATGACAGCTGCTGGCACTTAGAGCACTGTCCTTCATCTCAGTAACCCTTACAGCAACTCCAGATGCATTATCATCCCACTGTACAAAGTGAGGATTCCATAGCAAACACAGTGATGATTATACAATCAGCCAGACTTGGGCTGGGGATTTAGCTCAGTGGTTGGAGTGCTTGCCTTGCAAGCACAAGTCCCTGAGTTCGATCCCCAGTAGCAAAAAAAAAGAACTGTTACAATCAGGTAGACTTACTGGCAAGCTGACATTCATTCCTCCAAATTGAATTTTTAAAAAAGTCACTACCAAATGGAACCAAGAAAAGAGCTTTCAAAGGAATTAAATGATAACACAGAGTATATGAGACATTTGGGAAACTGTTGGCATCATTTTGTATAAGGCATGCAACCCTTTTAAAGCACGTTGTTTTAAATTTGTCCTTTCTTAAAGTTCAGGTTAAACTATAACTATGCTCTCAGGTAAAAATTCAGGATTCATTTCCTGCATTAAAAAGTACAAGTAATTTTTATTCTGACTGTGATTAAGAAATTATTAATTACTGTTGTTTTTAAAGTGTGATAATGGCACACAGGCTGCTTGTAAAGTCCTGAGCTTGTCTGCAGCGAGTTGCGCGCCTCGGCCCTGCTGACCTGGTGGCCAGGGGAGCCTTCCTTGCAGGACTATCTGCACTGTGGGGCCCTCAGCTCTGTCCCTCAGACACCAGGAGCACTGTACATCCCACACTGAGTAGTGACAATGCTAATCTGTTCCTCCCAGAGAGCACTGTCTCAGGTTTACAGCCTATTTACTGATGGCACGGTAAATGTGGTATTTTATGTGAAACAACTGGGGGGCACATGGGCAGTGGCCGGGGTACAGCTAAGACGAGACTGGCCAATCATCCAACCCAATGAGGGGTCTGTCACATTGACTGTTCTGCTTATGTACATGCTCCAACTTTTTCAAAACACAAAGTTTAAAAGACGTTTTACTACACAAGAAAAATGTGACAGGTTGAATTCTCAGAAGAAAAAACGTTAAGGTTGAAAGTTTTGACCTATGTTTCAAATCTGGGAAAGCATTTGGAAAAGCTCAATGAAAACAGAATCCTTTCTCAGCTCTGAGAGTTAGTCTGAAAAGCACCATGGCTGAAAAACAAATGGCTGAGGAAATGATGATGCTGGGAGGAAAAACAGTGTAATTCAACCTACCAATGTCCTTGTGATTATATTTTACATTCATGAAAATGAAATAATGGATCATTATAAAAGAGAATCTTTGGATGCCTGAGAAGAAAGCTCTGGGAAACTTGGTCTAGTCCACTCACACAAGTGAGTCAGTATTTCTCACTCCCTAAATGAACAAGTTCTGTATTCCCACACAAACTCCATATTCACTCTCTAATAGTACAAAAATTCAGCTGTAAGGACCACGCCCCCTCCTCAGTCCTTATGTCTTGCAAGGTTTTACTGTAAAAGACTATCTTTCCATTCTGTTTTCCATTCCTGGTCCTTAGTCTTTTTCCGATTACTTATATTGGATAACTGGAGTTATATACAACTTAGAATTATAGGATTTACACCTGTAGGGAAGGTATATAGAAGTAAATCTATAACACTAGACTGACAGATAGGGAAAGCTCACTATGATTTTCTTTTTTTTTTTGTACCGGGAATCGAACTCAGGGCCTCATGCTTGCGAGGCAAACACTCTAACCACTGAGCTAAATCCCCAGCCCACGATTTTCTTTTTAAAATGTAGGTAACTGTTGGGGATTTAGCTAAGTGGTAGAGCACTTGCCTAGCAAGTGCAAGGCTCTGAATTCAATCCCCAGCATCCCTCCCCAACTGCAGGTAATTTACAGCTGGGCACGGTGGCGCAAGCCTATAATCCCAGCACCCAGGAGGCTAAGACAGGAAGATAAACATGAGTTTGAGGCCAACCGAGGCTACAGTGAGTTCAAGGCCAGCCTGAACTATACAGTGAGATCTTGTCACGAACAAACAAAGCCATACAATGTAGGGACTTACATCTTCAGGTAAAGACTTTACCAATTCACTATGAGCCATAGGCTTGATGCTCAACTGATGGATAATCTCCCGCTTAATTTCATCTGTAGCATTTACCTGTCCAATCCCAGGACTAAATCTCTCGCCTGTAAAAATGAGAAGGTGTAAATCCACATTAACACAATCATAATCCTTGGGTGATATACACTTGTAACTCCTCTGTTTCCATCTCTGCAGTGGGAAAGCAATGAGTGGTCAGGAACAACCAGCAGAGAGCAGCTCCTGGCCACACTTCTGTGTCTGACAGAGAGGCGAGTGCTGGTTTTTGGCAGGAGCACTCTGGCTGGTGCTTCAGAGGAAGAATCAAGGGGCAGGAAGCGATAAGGTGCAGACAAGGGGCTCCCAAGATTACAGTGTCCAGAGGGAAGAACAAGAGAATGTTCCAGTTCTCTTCCCCTAACATGACACTTATCTTCTCCCAACAAAACAAACATAGGCCAGACATTCTGAACTACTTGCTATTGCAAAACCCAACATAATTTATAAATGTTAAATGACTGAAACTTACCAACAAGTATTATAATGAGGTACAGCATTTCTTCTATTAGGGTATTATTCTGCTGAACAACATCCTACAAGTGGGATCAAAGAGAATATGTACACTGTATTCTCAGGTGAGTAACATATGCAGAAAGAATGAAAGATGCTTCTCTAGTGATGTGTTGTGGTCTCACAAAACATACTCTTACCTTATGGGCGATCTCAGAACTGAATCTTTTCCCATAATCGGGTGTACTGAAAATCTGATAAAGTTCAAAGCGGCTAAGCATTATCATCAGGAAATGATTTGGATCCATCATCGAGACACCTGTCTTTTTTTGTTTTTTTGAGATAAAGGAAAAGAGAAAGGTCAAAAGGGACATTAAATAATTAGTGAGAGAGATTTTGGTTTGCAAAGAGAAAACAGCTTACTTTTTTTTTTACCGTTCCCAATACAAGATGGAAACTCATTTAGCCCTAGTTCCTAGTGTGATAGCTGACAAGTGGGGACAAGGATGCAAGCTGGTGAGACACAAGCAAACAAATAAACAAGCCCTCAAAGCCTCAGCCCATAAGAGTATGTGGATTTTCCATTCAATGATCCTCAGAATATCTTTTCCTTTTAATGGTTTGAAATAATTATATTCTCATCAATTTGGCTCTAAACTTTTATATCAGGCTCACTGCATAGTGATCGCTGTATGAATGCAGAGAGAAAAGCTATGTGGTATTTTTCAAGCATACATTATATTAAGTTACTACTGAGATCTCTTTTTTTGAAGTAAATACTATACTCACTGAAGTGACAGCTTTTGAAATCAGCTTCAACTCTCCTTTAATTCTTGTGAAAATCCTAAATAAATCTGGATTTTAATTTTTTTTTTTTTTTGGTGCCAGGGATCCAGCTCAGGACCCTGCACTTGCTAGCAAGCACTCTAACCACTAAGCTAAATCCCCAGCCGGATTCTAATTTATTTTGAGCCAGTATTTTTCCTGAAATTTAGATTTCTTAACTTTTTTTATAATTACTAAAATCTATTCAGCAGTAACATGGAACGACTACTATATCACAAGTACTACGCTAAGGAAAGGAGAAAAGAAAGGAAGAAAAAGAAAGAAACTGAAGAAAAAATGTGATGCAGGTGTCCCGGTGTGGGTGGATAAGAGGGAAACGTCACAATCCCGAGTGTGAGGCCTGTGGCAGGGAGGGCAGAGCACCGGGCCACGACTCCTCATAGAAGGGACACTTAGCCAAATTCTAGTGTGTCAGAGAAGAACTGCTGGAGAAAGTGGTACAAAATCAAACTCTAAGACACACTGGAAATTAGCTAGGTGAATGGAGACAAAGGGGGAAGGGAGACTAGGGAGGAAAAGAAAGAAATGTACAGAGTTTAGGAGACAGCATACCAAATTCGGGGAACTTCAATATAGTATGGAGGACTAAGAGGAGTTTTTTTGAACAGGCTGAACGGGAATGTGTCTGGAAGATCCAGGTGGATGTTTCCTGGGCTGCTGGCCTGAGCTACAGCCAGGCTGGAGCAGGGCTGGGCTAGAGACTCACCATAACCTTTAAGTTAAGGCTTTTAATGCATTACCTGAAGCATCATGATATCCTTGTCGAACATCTCACGTCTGCATTTCACATTATGGTAGTAATAAATCTAAACCGATAAACACATGGGGTAAACAGGTTAGTATTGGTGCAGCTCCCTCCTCTCCTCTCACACCCCTTAAACTATGTGGGTTTGTGTAAGCACAAATGTGTGTGTGAGAAACCTGGATTTCCAAACAGTTAATACTATCTTCATACAGATTTCCACTAGGAGTCACTGTATGCTTGACTCACACCTTGCAGTCAACTTTCTGGGTCTCTCAACAACATAAAAGGTAGATGTTTCAGGAAGGTCTAGAGCCTCTAAAAGTGGAGAAAAAAAAATCTACACTAACCCTTGCTAAGGTTTAAAATGCAAAACTTCACCTTTAGAGCTTTGCCTTTTAGCCCAATTTAAGAAGATACATCCGGAATATTGTTTTTTACTATCCAACTTTAGTCTAACTTTTTTTTTTTTTTGTGGTGCGGGGGATCGAACTCAGGCCCTTGTGCTTACAAGGCAAGCACTCTAATCACTGAGCTAAATCCCCAGCCCCAGTCTAACATTTTTGTTTCAAATGAAAGATTCATTTCTACTTTTAAATTAATATTATATCTTGACAGCCTATAAATAAAAGCTCTAAGAAACTTTTTTGGTTTACCATTAATCTTTTCAAACAATTTGAATATAGATACTAAACTTCCAATGACTGAGTCCACTGAAAACCTTCATAGAAGTCAACGAAATGGAATGAAAACTCCATAGAATTAAAGAAACACCTACCTGGTTTACTAGTGAGAACCCGTTTCTCCTCCACATTCCAGCATGCACTTGGGCACATAAAACAAGACATCTAAGAGGGTGTTCTATCAACATGGGTGGGCTAAGTTCACTCTGGATAGTAAACAGAAAGTAAAATGCCATAAAAAACAACTCTACAAAGTAAGTTGGTTGGCAGGAATGACGGCTTTTACAAAATACAGGTTAAAATTATTTTAGTGTACTTCTGGGTGATGGTTAGTCTTCTGCCAGCTTAGCTAGCTACAGTACCCAGCTCGTGGTCGACACCAGTCTAAGTGCCGAGATGTTGTTGTTAACAGGATTTTTAATACAGTAGTCCCTCAATTCACAAATTTAATTTTTTTTCACGACTCTGGTTGCAAACTGAATCAAATTCAATGGTTAGGTTCAATGACCTCATGGGGAAATTTGATTCCATTCATAAGCAATTTGGTTTGTGACCAGAATCATGGAAAAAATTAAATTCTTAAATCAAGATATCACTTGATATCTCATTTTATTCCCCTTGAACCTGTAGCACTATTCCTGCCTCAGCCTCCTGAGTGCTGGGATTATGGGTATGTGCCACCATGTGCAGCTAAATAAGAGTAACATTTTAGTAGACCTTGAGTAAGGCAAAGTACCCTCCATACAGTGAATGGGTCTCATGAGTTCAGCTGAAGGTCTTAAGGGAAAAGACTGACGTGGCAAAGGATGAAGGAATTCTGCCCCTACGTTGCCTTTGTACTTAGGGCTGTGATGCCAACTAACCCTGGTCTCTCTATGCTGTTGGGCAGCACTGCGCTGCAGACTGCAGAGTTCACATCCACTGGTGCCCTCATAACTGCACAATTCCTTAAAGTAAACCTTTCTCTAAACATATACATGGACACATACGTGCACACCCCCCCCCACCAGTTCTGTTTCTCCAGACTAATAAAGTTTGTTTCAATTTGATTTCAAATACAAAGAACAAAAGAAACAGATACTCATTTTTAAATGTCAGAACCACTTACTAGAGGTAGGAGCTCCGGAAATTTATACGCCACTTCACTTTTGCTTAATAATACGTGCAAACCTTCACAGAAGAGCAAATAAACAAAAAAGCATTTGTATAAATTAATTTAGAAAAAACCTTAAATATTCACTTAGCTTTATTATGTGACTTTTAAAAATCATCTTTGGGAACTTATCAGGTTGCAAATTAAGATATAAAATGCACTATGTCCACAACTGAAGCTTTTTAATGGACATGCCAGTGCATCTCTGTATCCAAGGCATGACCAGAACTGGTCTGAATTATATACCGCGTACACTGGTGACACCCAGAAGTCAGCGCTGGTTTTGCACACACAGTGCAAGCAGCTTGGAACCATCAGATGATGGTGACGTGTCATGCTAAGCAAGAGTCATTCCACTGGCTGTGAGGCTGTTCCCATCTGAGCACAGTGCTGAGGGATTTTTCTGGCAATTCAACAGAGAAGTAGCCCTGGATTCATGGTCTGAGTTGTTTTTTTGGTGGTACTGACAGTCGAACCATGCTTGCTTCGGTAGCACATACACTAAAAGTGACACTTGAACCGAGGGCCTTTGCACTGTGGTACATGCCCAGCTCTTTTTTATTGAGACAGTCTCACTAAGTCACTCGTGTGTAGGCTGGGCGTAAACTTGGCAATCCTGCCTCAGCCTCCAAGAGTGTTGGGATTACAGGCATGCACCACCATGTCTCGCCTCTGCACTGACCTCCACCTCAGCATTAAATTCCCTTGAACTTCTAGCTCAGGATCAAAACCTCTCGATGCTGGGCATGGTGGTGCACGCCTGTAATTCCAGCACTCGGGAGGATGAGGCAGGAGGATTGCTGCAAGTTCGAGGTCAGCTTGGACTATATAGTGAGTTCAAGCCCAGCCTGAATTACAGAGCAAGACCCTGTCTCAAAAAGCCAGGATCGGGGGCTGGGGATTTAGCTCAGTGATTAGAGTGCTTGCCTTGCAAGCACAAGGCCCTGAGTTCGATTCCCAGCACCAAAAAAAAAAAAAAAAAAAGCCAGGATCAAAGCCTCTTAACTCAATAAATAATGCCCGGTACACAGTAGGTATTTATACTTATTAGCCACCACTCATGATGATTTAAGACAATTCTAGGGTTCCATTTTTAGAGGAAATGCTTTACCTGCAAGCAAGCGAGAAACTGGGAGGTGAATGCTAACTTTTTCTTGGGAGACACAGTATCTGATAGTTTCCACTGAGTGTCCACAAATACTTAGTGTGATTGGCTGTTCACCATCAGTAAAACCACCATGACATTGTGTCAATACAGCGAGGCATTTCTTGTAAGCTTCAATTAACACTTTTTCCTAAAAAAGAGGTTTTCTTCTGTAAGTCACTCAAAAGATTAGGGTTCTACAACATTGAACAAGCACCTCAAAATTGGTAATAAGTACGTAAAATATGGGTAAAACCAAACTCAATCCTCCCTCCCCAACTGATTCCTCTTCTGCTGTCGCTTGCCCTAGTGAATGCTACCTCTCATCAATGAATGTGGAGGTATTATTAAGCTTGCAACTTCATTTTCTAAATTTATTTAAAAGTAGCCCGCATTGTCCCTCTCTTCTGTAACTGTAAGGCACTACTAATCACAGCTTGAATTCCCTGCATTAACTCTTGCTACACAGAGGACTTTTTAGAAACATGTAGTAGAGTGGGTCACCATCCGTAATGGTTTCCCATTCCCATGCAAATACAACCCCAACTCCTCTCCACAGCTCAGGGCTGCCCGCCTGGGCTCCAACATGGAGCCTGCTCACTGTTTCCAGAACTGCAGTCCCTCTTGTCACGGCTATGACGCAGCTGTCCTGAGTCAGGACACTCTTTACTCTTTGCTCAGTACATATTTATATACTGTTCGGGTCTCATGGAAGCCTTCCCTGAGGCTCTTTCTAGATGTTTTTGCCAAAGGAAGGCCAAAACAGTTTTAAGACACAGGGCAAAGGCACCAATAGTAAAAGTTTTGTGGATAAATTTATAAATTATTTTCATATGCTCAGAGTCTAGAAAGGATTATAAAAAAGATGAAGATAGTTATATAAGGGAGCAAGAGTGTAGGTTATTTCCTCTTCTGTTTTTCAAGCTTTTTTGGTAAGGCTTTAGAACTTGAAGTTTTTTATTGAATTTATAGGTGGAAACGGAAAAAAAATATGCTGTCATCTGAGGCAAGCTATAAAACTATTTTCTCCAAATCTCTTCAAATTTTATGTAGAATTTTGTGCAACCCTCCTCATCCATTCTCTTTGTATCCCCTTCCTAGAAGACACTCACATCTGAAGCACACCAATCCTGCATCATGGAGATGACATGTGTTAGTTTCATTTGTAGTGTGAAGGCTGCTTCCCACTCTGGCTCCATTTCAATATGTTGTCCTACTTGTCGTGTGATCGGATCCATTCCCTAAAGGAAAGTGAAAGGTTTTTTGTCATTGTGACTTTTTTTTTGAGATAAGATCTTGCTTTGTAGTTCAGGCTGGCCTTGAATTCTCAGCGATCTTCCTGCCTCAGCCTCCCTAGCACTGGGTTTACAGGCATGCCTACCATGCCCGGCTGTTGGAAAGTGAAAATTTTATATGAGTAAAAGTTACAGTTTTCCTCTTATATGGAAACCTTAGAAATATGTGGAAGAAATATATACTGATTATACAACATACAAGGTAAAAGTTGTAACAGAAAGCTTTAAGTACTTTGAGAAGGCATAGAAAAAAAGAAAGAGAAAGCACAGTTTTTTAAATTGTGTGTATATTGCTGGGCTCAGGTGGCACATGCCTGTAATTCCAGCACTTGGTAAGGCTGAGGCAGGAGGATCACCTTGAGTTTGAGGCCAGCCTGGGCAACATAGAGATCCTGTTTCACCTGACTCCCCAAAGAGATGGGTCTACTTCGTTTATTCCTTTTCTTGTTGTTGTTTTTTTTTTTTTTTTTTTGTGGTGCCGGGGATCGAACTCAGGCCCTTGTGCTTGCAAGGCAAGCACTCTAATCACTGAGCTAAATCCCCAGCCCCTCCTTTTCTTAAGAAAGCGAGACAACTACTAAAAGGCTACTAATTGTACTTGGTCAAAATTTTAAGAGGTGTCTCTTATCTTCTTAAGTTTAAAGCTGGTCAGAAATACCTATTGATTTCTACTTCTAGATTCTCTTTTGTATATAGGTAAGTTTTTGAAAACATTAAATAAGGAAAAGTTTTACACTGTATTTTTAAAAATATTACACAAGGAGCAACAAAGAAATAAAGAAACATTTTTAGAAAGTAACTAAACATTCCAGGGCTCAGATGTAGTTCAATGGGAGGGACTGCCTATTGTTATGGTTTAGATTTAAACTTCCCCCAAATTCTCATTTGTGTGGAAGGTGACTGGATCCTAGGGCACTGTGCTGATCAGTGGACTCACCCATTGATGAGTTCAGAGCTGACTGTGCTGTTAGGAGGTGGGGCTTGGGTGGAGGTAGGTCACTAGCCGTGTTACCTGGAAGGGTCCCCAACTTCTCCCTCCTTTTTTATTTTGGTGTTGGGGATCAACAGGCCTTGTGCTTACGAGGCAAGCACTCTACCACTCGAGCTAAATCCTCAACCTCTAACTTCTCCCTTCTTTCTCTGCTTCGTTGCTGCCATGGGATGAGGGGCTGTCCTCATCCCCAGGTCCTTCCACCATGCTATTTCTGTCTCGGAGCCAGCTGACCATGGAGTGAGACTGTGAGCCACAATAAACCTCTCCTCCTTTAAGAAGTGGGTATTCGGTACTGGGTTGGTCCCCATAATGAGAAAGGTGACTAAAATACCTATCATACAGTCACTCTGGGTTCAATCCTTACACCACAAAACAACAATTCTAACTATAGCTCTCAAATAACCAATGACTTAAAAAAAGTCTTTCGATTCCTTAAGAAATACTAATGTTAACCAAAAGAATTACTAGAAAGTGAATAGTAAATGCCAGAACTGTTCCAAGAATCCCATTTGCTCTAAACCTTTCTAAGAGTTTACAGTTAGGAATTTCTTGATCCAAACTATATTCTTTTGGAATACATGTGCTCAAAATGATGAGGAAACTATCGAAAGAAAAGTGTTCGGTTCAATGACAAAACAAGAAAAACTAAGTAAAATAAAAAGAAAGCAAGAAGTGCCATTTTAAGCGTACCTGCATGCATTTCAGTAATTCCAAAAAGGCATCAAACCCATCTAGGAACTTGTGCCGGAGCTCATCTGACCACACAGCCGGTCTGCTGATCAGCACGTACCTGGACAGGAGGACAGCGCACTGAGCACATCAACATGGATGTCTCATGAGTGCGGCTGCTTTGATAACTAAGAAGAAACTTACTTGAGATCTAAAATAAGGCTCTGAACTCTCCTGAACTTGAAGGCTTGTAAAGCAGTGTATCTTTCAAACTGGAATCTCCCCTGGCCATCTCGGTGTCTCAGATGGTCCATGAAAGTCTTAATGATAATGGTCATCAGGTTTTCCTCTGTGATGAGCATCCGAGCCTGAAACAGGGAGCATCAGTGCATGGTGATCAAAAACTGGGGACTAAGAGGTCAGCAACACTGTTTAGCATTTGCAGTTTAAGTTTTTCAACACAAATATATCAGTAGATATTTCTAAGTCATAATTACTTACTCTAATTGCCGTGTATGTGGAGCAACAATTTTATCAGATGCCAGAATGTTAGGAGACAGATCCAAGGCTCACTATTCAAAGATAATTCAGGGTGGGGGATCTGAACCAGGCTGCAAATTTTCCTTAACTGAGACATTTAGACACCTATAATGGTATGGTATAATTATTCTAGGATCCAGAGGTTTATGTCACAGATTTTCTAGAACTCTATATGAAACTATATTTCTTTACTTCCCTAGTTGAAATCTTATATAAATATATATCTATGTATTTTTGAAAAGCAGAGCCACGTGTGGTAGCCCAGCACTCAGTGGGCTAAGGCAGGAGGACTGCCATATTTGAGGCTGGTCTGGGCTACACAGTCAGTTCAAGGTCAGCCTGAATTACATAAATGAGACCCTGACTCAAAAAACCAGACTCCACAAAAAGGAAAGAAATACAAATATATGTAAATAACAAACCAACAAGCAAAAATTCAGTGTCCTAGGCTCCTAAGATACCCCATCTGGTCACAAACTATTAGGAGTTTCCTGCACATTCTTCAAGAGATGGTGTATAATATTTATACACACACATATACAATACACGGGTGAAGTGTATATTAAACATACAAATACGAATATGTGTATCTACCACTTTCCCCCCAAGGACAGCACATTATAAAATACTGTTCTGCACTTTTTAAACTTAATATATTTTCAAGATCATCCCTTATCACATAATATAAATTTCTCTCATTCTTTTTAACTGTTACAAGTATATTCTGTATCATACTTTAGCCAGGCCCTTAATGGAAAGACATTTATGTTGTTTCCAGGTCTAAGACAGCACAAAAGATGCTGCAACAAATATTCACTGTGCACAACTCCAAGAATATTTATAGAATCATTTCCTAAAAGTAGGATTATTGAATATGTACATTATAAACTCTGATATCACCAAAGTGTCCCCTGAAAGAGGCTTATTGATCTATATGTTCACCCGCATGAGGGCCTTTTTCCAATGTGAGATCAAACATCTCGATCTTTCATGTTCTGTTCGTGATCTTTGGTATCAGAGAAAAAATGTGACCATTAAAAGTAAAATTCATCTGACTTTACTAAGGCAAATTAAAATGCCTCGTCAGAATGGCAAAGAACTTTCTAGTGAAGAGTAAGGTCAAGTTTAAGGGGCAAGAGGTGATGATAAGTAAAAGGTTTTTCTTCTTTGTTGTATGAGTTGGTTTGAGGAAGTTAAATGAGTATGATTCAATTCCACTGAGCTAAGAAAAAACTCTGTAGAAGTAGTTTACAAGACTTAGACCAGGTAGCAAAAGGAAGTCTGGTGGATAGACAACTCAATGTCCCTTTTGCATTAGTGGAGAATAAATGGAGAGCCTCATGCACGCTAGGCAAACACTCTACTGCTGGGCTCTGCCTCGACCCACAAGCCAATTTCAGCACTTTCAATGTTAAAAGAGCTGGCTCATCTACTGCACAGATCTGTCCTGTGTTCTAATTGTTTTGACTGGGTGACAAAAAATTACCAGGGAAACCGATGAAAATGGTAGTTATGCTGGCATTTCTACTTAGAAAAAGATAACTGAAGAGGTATATTTTCCAAAGTTACAAGCAGAGATTAAAAAACCCCCACTATCCCACAGTGTTACTACCCTCTTTCAAGGCAATTTTCAGTACTAAATACCCAACTCTTTTACATAGGTCTAGTACTTATCACACACCCTAAAAAAAAAAAACGACAATCACTTTATTTTTATGTCTTCAGTCGACTTGGCTTTTAAAAATTACCATTAATTTTTTTTTCCCCTGGTACTGGGGTTTGAACTTAAGGTCTTTGCACTGAGCTACATCTATAGCCTTTTTAAAAATATTTTTTATTTTGCTAAATTGTTTAGCTGCCCTGGCTGGGGTTGAATTTATAATCCTCCTGCCTCAGTCTCCCAGAGCGCTGGGATTACAGGGGTGCACCACCACACCTGGCACTGTTTATCTTAACTAGATTTTGATCCTTTTTTTGGCAATTTATATTCAATTTTGCAATGCCAGGCTCATAATACATTAATAGCATATTTGAAGTGGAGTAAATTCTCTAAGAATAAAAAACTTCACTAGATAATAATGACAGTCTATGCACATACTTTGATTAAACTACATGTTTCAGAACACTACAGGGATAATGGTGACTGGGGGCATATTTAAGAAAGTAAACTGGAACAACAAGGCATGACAGTCTAATCACTGAAGTTATAACTACTGTTGTTGATTAAGTACTGTAAGGTGATTCAGGTTCAAAAGATACCACAGCTATAAAATATCTAGGGCGAGTCTGAAGCAGGGATGTGCATCAGAATCACTAATGGAGTGTTTCCAAGACTGCAGAGACTCTTCTGCTCCTGCTAGGATGGGGCAGCCTGAGGCTGACCAACACTTCTACAAGAATGACAAAAAACCCTAAGAACAAAATGGACGGAAAGGGGGGCTTGAAACCATGAGAAGCTGCTGAGCCAAGGACCAGGACCCCACAGATAAATGCGGAGCAAGGGAGCTGTGTGGGGAGGTGGCCTCCACCTGCAGGGGCTCCCTGGCCTCTGACTGCTGCAGGGGCAGAGGGCACGGAAGATGCTGGCGATGTTTGCACAGAGCTGGGCGCCAGAGAGGCCAGAGTCTTAGCGAGAACAGGGGTGGCAGCTGAGTCCAACTTTCTCCCTGCTTTCCTCTCAAGACATTTTCTGAAGCTCCATGGGAAGGGGGCGGTGTCTGAGAAGAATAGAAAGCCTAAGCTGTGCAATGTGGCAGCCCTACCAGGCGAGGAAACAAGACCGGTGTTCAGGGGCAATAGTGGGCAGGACTCTGTCAACACTGCTCTCAGGTGGGAGCCCCTGGACGGCTGTGCATACAGGCAGCTGAGTGTGGCCTGGACAACCACTGTCACCCAACAGTCCCCAACTGATGCAGGCCACCAGCCTCACGTTATCTGTTCAAGGGGACCGCCACAGGCCACTTTGACAAAAGGATTATTTTGAGCTAAAGGAAACCAAGAACAGCAGCTGTAAAAGAACACACATTTTCCTTTTATAAATGTGTCCTGCCCAGTACCAAGAAGAAGACAGTAACCCCCACCTAAGTGGACTTGAATCCACAAACAAACCTCACCCATATTTATCAAGCATTTCCTAGTGGCCTTCCCACAACCTGCCCTCCACATCAGCCTCAAACCTCTTTCCTTTTCTGTTCTCCACACTTCATCCTCTCTACAAAGGTACACGAGACCCGAATTCTACCTGACATCTTGAGCCTCATTCCCTTCACAACTCCCATGTATAATGAAATTACGAAAAAAGAAAAAGTATAAAAAGAAAAATAATAGAGTAGAAATTAGTGAAACAAAGCAAATGTGGAAAAGAGAAAAATCAAAGTAAGGAAAAATGGGCTCTTTGAAAAGATTAAAATATTTTTAAAGGATAGATCTCTAGTAAGATATAAGGAAGACAGGAAATTTAGATGAAATGAGCAAATTTTTAAGAAAAACCACAGTTTATTAAAAGGGAAACAAGACACAGAACATCTGAATAGCCCTACATCTATTAAAGAAATTTAACTGGTCTAAAAATATTCCCACAAAGAAATCTCCAAGCCCAAATGGCAGACTGTAGAATTCTCCCAAATACTTAAGCAAACTCACATAAATCACTTAACAGACAAAAAAGGAAAAAAAAAATTACATGAGCACATTATCCAGTCTTTTTCCTGAATTCATGAAAACTAAACATCTATTCATGATTTAAAACAAAAACACCTTCCAGCACACTAGGAATAAGAGGGAATTTCTTGATTCTGATAAAGAGAATCTACAAACAACCAAACAAAAACTGAAAGCATCATATTTTGACTAAAAGGTTTTCCCTTGAGACCAGGAATAAGATGCAGTTTTCTGCTTTTATTCATGGCTTATACTAACATGGTAGTGGAGGTCCTAGTCAGTATAAGAAAGCAAGCAAGCAAAACAAAAGATGTAACATTTGGGAAATAAGAACTCAAATAGCTCCCATTCACAGATGTGTGTATATACAGAAAATCCCAAACACTGTGGAACACTGCTAATCTCGGTCTGGTCCAGCATGGGAAAATTCACTGGGTTGTACAGTTACCACAAGTTCATTTCTCTGTGTATCATCTGTTTCCATCAAGTTAAAAACAAAACCCAAGGGCTAGGGATTTAGCTCAGTGTTTAGAATGCTTGCTGTACAAACACAAGGCCCCGAGTTGAGTCCCCAGCACCAAACAAAACAAAACAAAAAACACAAAAAACCCCCCAAAAACCTCAAACAAGTATGTACATATATGCCTGGGCTCCATCTGTAGAATCTAGGACTCCGGGAAGGAGGGAGGGGGGCAGCAGACTAGGAAGGGCATTTAATGGATCTGTGAGTGATTTGGAAGCATGCCCCTAAAGAAAGGGAAAGGGTATTCAATATGTAGGCGTACTATGTTAGGGTGAAGGAAAGGATCCGTTACTAAGAAAATGTAATTATGAAAACTGGCTCATAAAGAAAATCTGAATAGACAACAAGAAACTGGAAAGGATTTCAAAGAGTCCCTAAGTTTAGATTAATTCACTTTAAATTTAAAAACCAAATAATTGAACACACATAGGAGAGGAACTGGCCTATTTGTGAATATATATGCAAATATTCTAAATAAAATATTAGCAAACTGGGCTTAGCGGTGTGTCGAAAGGATACATTGTGGCCATGTAGTATTCATAACACAATACCAGGAAACTTCTAAAATAGAAAAATCAAGTAAATTAATATCCAACCCTGATTAAAAAATCACACAAGAATTAAAGACATACTATTGTGATATATGCATACCTGTTTACAGCAGTACAATTCACAATAGTTAAGTTCTAGAAACAAGTCTAGGTACCCATCAACAGATGAGTGAATAGAGAAAATGTGATACACAAACACAATGGAGTATTATTCTGCCATAAAGAAAAATGAAATCATGTCATTTGCAGGAAAATAAATGGAGTCCAAGGCCATCATACTAAGCAAAATCAGCCAGACTGGTTAAGTTAAATATTACAATGTTTTCTGTTACAGGAGAAGCCTAAAATGTAAAAAAAATTAGATGTATAGAGATGATAGGAAACTAGAAGGTCTTAGACAGAAGGGACTTGGGGTGGGAGGAAGAAAGGAAGAGCAGTTAGAGGGACTGAAAATGATCAAGATAATGCTATAGGTATGTATCAATTCCAAAATGATCATCACTATTTTATATTATGAACATGCACTTAAAAACAAAATCTACAAAAGCAAAACCAATTTTAGTAAATGAGGAGGAAAGGGAAATATTCTTAGCACAATAAAGCATTAATCAAAATGAGAATAAAAAAAAGAGAAGCCAAATCTCTAGTACTGAAATGTGTCAGAGTGTAACAAAAAAACTGAGGCATTCACTAAGTACATAAAATAACACGTTAACCAAGCATCTCTTATAGGCAAAGAGCTGGAATCCCTGTGGACCACCAGACAGGTGAGCCAGGAGCCTGACACGTGGAGAGGCAGGTGGATGAACTCTTAAGACCTGCAGCATAAGACAGTAAATGAATACACAGTGCAATTTTTCTGGGTTCACTTACTCATTGGGGTTATTAACTATCTTTCATATTTAAATTACTGGGTCTACCAATGGCTGCTAAACAACTCCTAACAGTATTAAGTAATCCTTAAGAGAAAAGTGAAGATAGAATCAGGCTGCTTTTTGACAACAGAGTATTACTGGGGTTCCCTGGGTCTATAATGTATGCCACTGCTTCTCTCTTGCTGTTCCCATTTAATTTACTGATTTTGTCAAGGACATTAACATGGCGGCAGAAATGCCCAGAAAGCACTGTTAACATCACAGATGAGCAGGATCTTATTGGATACTTAGTCCACACTCAGGATTACTGCCAAAACATCCTCCAGATGTGTGTGGAGCAGGTGTCTGTGTACTTCCTCTGGAAAGGGGTCATTATTTCTTGATACCTCATCCTACGTGAGAAGCTAACTACTTATTAAGGGATGTCCTTTAAGCATAAGAGTTCTAAACCTCTGTCTGAATTACCGCAACTGTAGAATTCAGAGGTGTCTGTGAAGGCAGCAGAAGCAGCATAGTCAGGCTGACCGATGGAAAACAGATTCCACCCACAGACGACAACATGGTGTCAAAAGCCCCCACAGACTCAACACTGAGTCCTCTGAAGCAGGAAGTGCACAGAAGGGAAGAAAACTAAAAAGCAAATCTCTATTCAAGTTAGTACAGCTGAAGAGTCTACTTAGTGACAAGTCGAAAGCTTTGTAGTCACCTGTATACTTCTCCTTCAATCTTAGTATCTAGTCCAGTAATGGCGAACCTTTCAGAGACCGAGTGCCCAAACTGCAACCCGAAACCCATGTGTGGACAGGTCTGCCACCACTGATCTAGTCAGTCACCAAGCCAAAGGCCCTTAAATCCACATGGCCAGTTCTGCAGTTTTTACCTACATAAAAGCACCTCTTTACAGTCACTGTCAGCCCCCAGTTCAAGTTACCATCATTTGTCTGGATCACTGCATTAGCTTTTTTTTTTTTTTTTTTTTTTTTCCCAGTGCCAGGGATTGAACTCAGGGCCTTGTACTTGCTAGGCAAGCACTCTAACCACTGAGCTAAATCCCCAGCCCTGCATTAGCTTTTAAATAGGTTCCCCAATTTGCTTTTACCCCTCTCCAATTTCTTTCCCCAATTACAAATGGCCCAATGTTTTAAAAGCACAAATAATTTTTCAAGTACCACTTGAAATTCTTCATTGCCCTCATATAATAAGATAAAAATAAAATTCCTTAGCTCAAGTGGTAGAGCACTCGCCTAGCAAGCGATCTGAGTTTGATCCCTATTCACCACCCTCTGCAAAAAAAAAGTGAGGAAAGAGTCTTTTTTCTTCTGGTACTGAGGATTAAACCCAGGAACTTTGCACTGACCTACATCCCCATCCCTTTTTAAAATTTTTTTTGAGGCAGGGCCTAGCTCAGTCACTAAGTTGCCGAAATTGGGTTTGAATTTGCAATTCTTCTGCATGAGCCTCCTAGAATGCTAGGATTATAGGTATAAAAAAGTCATTAAAAAAAAACCTGGGAACCAAGATGCACCATGTATAGGTACAGAATAAATGTAATGAATGTGATCAATGTATGTAGAATGTACCAATACATGCTCTTGGTTTAAAATTTAAAAAAAAAAAAAAAAAACCTGGGAAATAAGCCTTGTTAGTAAAATAACTGCAAAACACTTAAACCGATACAGTTTGGCACATTTAAGGATCCTCACATGGACTGGCTTCCCTCTGTTTCCCACTGGGTGGTGCTCCTCCCTAACTGAAGACTTTCTCAGGTCTCCTTTTCTAGGCTTCTCATGGACCCTCCCCAAGGGCCCATATAAAGGCACCTACCTCAAGGAAGCCCTCTCTCAAGTGTAGGAAAAGGATTCTCTCTCGAGGAAATCTCATTCTTCAGAACTATTATTATAGCTTTAATTAACTGTTTTTTCAAGTCTTTCCCACTACAATAGGGCAAGGATCACACCTGTTTTGTTTACCCAATAAATAACAGGTGCTCAATGAATGTGTCGAGTGAAATAAATGGCTGTTGGTCACTGTATGTGCTAAAACATCCTGATGGCTTCAGAGCCTCAGTGAAACTCGTGAAGGGCCACCTGGTCATTATAAGCCCACTACCGTGGGCACCCTTACACGGGGGGAAGCAGGTGTCTCAGACTGTAAGATGGTACACAACATGCCATGGGGCTCTACTGTCAAGGGTGAAGTTGATGAACCAATCAATCGAGTATTACTCATCAGTTCAAAGCTACAGGAAGTATAATGAGAAACTATAGACTGAGTTTAAATGCCTCTTCCCCCAGGATTACTTCGATGTTCAAGGGTGTGTTCTAGGATGGTCAAAGGTGTCTGAAATCTGGTTGCCTTTTAGTAAGTTATTACTCTATTCGGGAGTACACAGATCTTAGCTCTCTATTATTTTAAGGCTTACTTCTGTTAAGAGAAAACAAGAAAGTTCTTCTAGTCTTTCAGTACTTACAAGTGAAGGAACTGTGAATATTTGAACCGAGAGGTCTGCGACTGAAAACTCTCTGTCGTGGTCATCTGTCACATAATCACTCTGCAAACGCTCATAGTTCTATTAAGAAGGCAAAAAGAGGCAGGGAGTGCCAGCTATGAGTGACGGAGGAAAGGCAGGCACTACTCACCAGTGTAGGCGCGGTGAAGAGCTGCACAGACAGAGCAGTCACCGACACTGCTCGCTCGTGATCATCATCCATAAAATCTCTCTGCAGCTGCTGGTAATTCTAGACAACAAGGGGGAGATGCACCTCTAACCCACAGAGCCCGGATGCTGAGCAAGTCAGCAGGCTAACACTCGGAACTGCAACTATTTCTACCAGGAAAAGAAACCCAGGTAAATACTGCTCTGTGGCAGGGTCTGTGGAGTTTTGTTAGTGCTGGTTCTTCTGGAGTACAATGGCACTGTCACCAGCTCAAATGGGGAACAACTGCTACTAAAGGCCTGTGTGCCACTGTGCATCAGAGGTCTGGGCAGAGCCACACTCCAATCTCTGATGAAACCGGACTGCTGCATGTCCAGGTACACAAGAGAAGCATCTGACCACACCTGCAAAGCACAATGTGCGTGGGCCCCACTCAGCACAGCTGAGACCAAACATGCAGGCTTTGAAGAGCTCTCTAAATGATTCTTATGCAGTCTCGGTTAAGAACTCCAAATTCATTAAAAAAAAAGAAAGAAAGAAAAAGAAAAAATAGTTACTTTAATCATATGCTGCTGAAAGGGAGAGCTAATTCTAAATATATCAACTACCCAGAGTTGACAGTTCCTGAACCATATCCATATTTATGTTGTGTCACCTAAGAGTATCATGTCCTCGCATGAACTGTAATAGACCAATGCCATAATGCACGACAGCTTGATCCTTCACTTCCCATTTCACATCACAAACATCACAGAGAACATATCCATCATGAAGATAGGTATTTATGTCACCACGGAAGGAAATGAACAAGAAGTCTCCCTGCTGTAACTTTATCCTGTTGATACACTGACATGTTTCTAGTAGGTGCTAATTTTCTGGAGTTCGGTTATAATCACAGGATATAGTTACTCTGTATATACCTATTTTGTTAATCTTTAATACTGAGAAAACACTTACTTTTGCAAATCGCACAGCAAATAGTTTCTTGTATTTCAAGTCCATAAGGAGGCTGCTCATGAACAACTGATGATATACACTCCTAGCACCTTCATAAAAAGATCAGGGTGTTACGCTGAGGATATGCCAAAAACCATATTTCTGAAGTTTTTATGTGATCAACTGTATTTTAAAACCTGAAGAACAAAACTACATATTTTCTTTAGCACAAAGTATCTGTAATCTGGTTATTTATAAAGTAAGGTTTTCTAAATATAATTTTATATCAAAATGTAAAGGTTGTTTAATGTGGGTCACAGTATCAAAAAACAATCTGTATTTTTCAAAGACTGACTACAATGTTTTTGTTTCTTTTGGTGCTGGGGAGTAAACCTAGGGCCTCACATGTTGAGCATATCTTGACCACTGAGCTGTATCTTTAGCCCTGGAATGCTAATTTTTAAAAGCATAAATATATTTGTTAAATATCTTCCCAAATGAAAAAAGCTGTAACATCCTAACCTTCTATCTTAAAAGTAGTTAAGAGATTTACCTTTCCATAATTTGGAATCACTAAGCATCAATTTATCCACCAGAGAAGAGTTTTCGCCATCTGGCCCTTCCTGTAATCCAACTTGACATAAAATCCGGCGAAGGCCATCTTTAAACAGGAAGAAGAGTAGTCATGAGACAGTGCTCCACCACTTGAGCTAAATCCCCAGCCCCTAACATCTTATTTATTTTTTAAAATTTCATTTTAATGGTACATCTTAGATACACGTGGTGATAACATTCATCACAGGGAACATCTCGCTTTTAATAAGCAGTCAGTGATGAACCTACCTGAATATCCAATGATACTTCCCAGCCAAGACAAAAGCTTCAAACCAAAATTCTGATGTGCAACAAGAGATGAATGCATAACTTGAACTTTGAGTGGCTTTGTCTGTCTACTGGTATTTCTCTTAAAAAGAAATGACAAGATGAAGAAAATAACTTAAAAAAGCTCTATTTTATTGGCTGGCATAAGAAGTTAACACCACATCATCACAGGAATCTTTTGTGTACGTGTGTAAGAAAAACATTACTTTGCCTTACTTGATTCAGATTCTAATTTTTCTAGGTGGAATCACAGGATTCATACAGAAAGTTAACATGCCTACTCCTTATTTATTTTTTATTTTGAGGCAGGGTCTCAGCAAGTTACTAAGTAGTCCAGGCTGTGGGTGAACCTGTGATGCTCCTGCCTCAGCTATAAGAGTGCTATAAGAGGCATACCACCATGTGGCTTCATAGGATTTTTTTTGTTTTTTTCAGACAGGGTCTCGCTATGCAGTTCAGGCTGGCCTTGAACTCACTATGTAGCCCAGGTTGGCCTCGAACTCCCAGCAATCCCCCTGCCTCAGCCTCCTGAGTAATAGGATTATAGATGTGTGCCACTGGGCCTGGTGACTTTACATGATGCTTAAAGGCCTCTACATCAACACAGACAATGTTGGCAGCATTTAATACATGAAATATAAAGGCATGCATGGAAGTGAAAAAGTGATTTAATGAAAGTAGTTATCTCTAAGGAAGGATAACAGGACTAAGAAAAAATAATAAAGGGACCTTTATATTATTTAAAATAAGTAGGAAGAAAATAAGATACAATATGGGCCTACAAGTGTTCATGTTATTTTTTTGTCTGCATATTTAAATTTATAATATACAAAATTATTTAAAAGAAAAATTATATAAAATGCAACTTATACAGCATAGTTAAAAAACCTTTTAAAAAAAAATCTAGAAGTGGGGAATAGTTTTCTTTTAAAAAAAAAAGACATTAAATGCTATTAAAATATATTATATCTTGCTATAATATACCAAGAGACATCTTTCCTTAGACTCTAGTCTTGGTGCTAAGGCCAATTTAATTCCTAAAAGGTAGTGTAAAAACTTGTTAATTAAAAACAAAACAAAAAGCTTTTCAGAGACTTCTCTGGTAAAGAAATAGGATGGGAGAAAAAAATCCATCTAAATTTTCATTTTCTTTTATTCTTATATGGAGGGGCCTATGCACTGGCATTTTTTTTTTTTTTTTTTTGGGCGCCGGGGATCGAACGCAGGGCCTTGTGCTTGCTAGGCAAGTGCTCTACCACTGAGCTAAATCCCCAAACCCTACATAGCTTAAAACAACTAAAGTAACTCAATGCTCAAGTAACATTAATTTTAAAAACATAATTTTTAGTTGACATTGGCTTTACATTAATGAAAGCATAAAAGTATGTTTATAAAATACAGTTAAAATACAGTTTAAAATTAAAAATACAGTTTAAAACTGTTAGCATGTTTTAAAATTACTTACCACAATCACTAATTTTGCTTGTTCACAATACTGGAAGTCTCCATATCGAACAGACCTCCGCCCCTGTGAATAAAGATATTTAAAGTTATCCTGTAAAAATATTACATCCAATATTATTAAGGTAAATAAATGTTTGAATATTTAACAACTCTAGTCAATTTTTAACATTTACAACATTCATACTATTCATCAATGAAGAGTAAACTAAAATTTTTCTTCAAAGGTATCTTAGCTCTAATGCCAGTAATAAGTATATTTCTTTGAACAAAACAACAACTATTCTATCAGGTTTCTATAATTTTCCTTTTCCATAGATGAATATTTTTAATCACTGGGTAAAATGAGGGTAGCTATTCCCTTTTTAAACTTTTATTTGTCAATAGCTTACAATTATACAAATACACATTTGGGCCGACATTCAAATGAAATTAAAAATACAGTCAGTCTCCAGTGATGGTGAACCTTTTAGAGCTTTCAATGATACGAAGAGCCTGCTGCAGCACTCGAGCTGTAGGTTCGCCATCGCTGGTCTAGGCATGTATACTGTTAACTCAACTTTCTGGGGTAACTTCTCTGTAGTAAAAGTTTAATTTATTAATCAACATGATGAAATTACTTACATCCCGATCTACTGTAGTTGCAAAACCAATGGCTTCCTTCTGTGTACAGTTTACAGCTTTCTGAAGAGTGTAAATAACTTGTTCATAGGTGTGAACCTCGTCATTAAACAACATACAATAGTAAGTGTCGCTCTTCTCTCTGTGGGATCGAACACAGACAATGGACTGGGTGAAACACTGTGCACAATCCTGGCTCCAGGCTTTTGAGTAAGAGAATACTTTGCCCTACAGAATGTGCCAGGGATTGGGCACACACCAATGAAGAAGTCATCTGGGCCTCTATACTCTACGATTTTACAGTTATAGTCTGGTAGGGAAAACAGATATGAACACAGAACATAAATGTGCTGGCTTTTATTAAACACGGTAGGGTGCTGGAGCACGGTCTCTGAGGTCTGGAGTTCAGGTAAGAACTGGTGGAGAAGTGATCTGAGAGTTGCAGTCAGACTCAGCATCACTGGGTCTTGAGAGGGGAAATTCCCCTCCACCTCCTGCAGGTGACCATCCCACAGTGTATGGAGACATTTTTGGTTGTTGTCACTGGGCTCAGGAGTGCCTCTGGCACCTAGTATGTAGAGGCTAGGAATGATTTAAATATCCTGCGATCCACCAGACAGCTCCCAGGACAAATAATTCATCTGGCCCCCAAATGCAAAGCTAAGTGACCTGAGAGCAAGGGAAGGCAAAAGTGAAAGCGCCGAGGTGACAGGGGCAAGGCTGGGAGCTGCAGCACAGGAAGTGAGGGGCGAGGAGCATGAGATCAGTCTGGTCTGAAGAGAGGAGAAATCGTGAATATCTTGCAATATTTGAAACAGGAAATAGGATCTGATTCGCCTTAGTATTTCACTCTGGCTGCAGCATGGAGAATGAACTGCACAGGGCCAAAGTGGGCCTGGTTTCCAGGTGTAGCAGACATGGAGATGAGCAGAGGCACAACACCTGGATGGGAGAAGCACCAGACTTCATATCTAAATGGGCACAAGGGATTCAAGTTTGTGGGTAGACTGAGGGGGAAACATTAGAAGAGAAGCAAGTCAGACTTCCCTTCTGTGCTTTTTTAGTGTACACCTGCCATTTTTATTTAGATTACTGAGGTCATAAACTTGTTACCAGAGAGCTGGATACTATTCTATTCTCTAGGCTTTAAACTCAGATGTTGATCAAACAAACCCAACCTGAATTTCATGAAGATACAGTTATGAGGTACTAAGTAATATTCAACATTTACAAAAAGGCAGAGTTCAGTAACCCCTCAAAATTTGTATTGAAAATCACTTCATCCACAATCTCAACTATCTGCAACACACTGAATAAACAAAAAGAAAAATTACTGTTACGGTTTGTGTCTAGATGTGCCTCCAAAGCCTCATGTGCTAAGAGGTGGCTGGATCTAGAGTGTGTGATGCTCAGATTAAGGGTGTGTGATTACTAAATCAATCCACTGATTGGTTTAGCACTGCCCTAATCCTAGCAGCCTGGATAAAATATAAGGCACAGGAAGAAGCTGGTTAGCTCCCTTGCTCACCCTCTTGCTTGCCTTGCTGTCTTCTGCCTGTCTGCCTGCCACCCTGCCTTGGATCCAGCTGACTGTGGACTGAAACCTCTATGAACTGTAAGCTGAATAAACCTTTTCTCCCCTAACTTTGGGTGTCGGGTATTTTGTCTCAGCAAGGAGAGAAAAGTAACTAAGACAATTACCAATGTCCTTCAATTTTTCACTGCAGCCTGAATTCATCCTTAGATACAAATACAATGCCAACAAGTTTGGCTTTTATTTTTAAAAGAGAAGGTTGTTTGGAGCAAGCCTGTTAAGGAGGAAAAGCAGGCCCTTCCCTAAACCATGGCAGAATCCAGCTCTCTGGTAACAAGTTTGTGACCTCAAAAATCTAAATAAAAATAGCACATGTACATTGAAAAAGCATAAAGTATGGAACATGTTATAATTAGAATAAAAACATGGTTAAAATCGACTTTAAGTATTTATTCAAACAAGAGCTCATTCTCTAACATATAAAGAAAACAAAAAGGAGAGCTGGGAGAGTCAATAATCCGGTTTTCATATAATCAGAAAAGAGAAAACTGTTTTTCCCTAAAACCAATTATAGTCTTGACAATTTAAATATCACTACAAACCCACTAACAAACCAAGAGAAACTTTCACCAGTTAAGTGGATCACAGGTATTTAAAAACTGTAACACTGGTACTGTTCTTCTAAAAACCAATCAAAAAAAACCCCAAAAACCAAAAAAACCTTAGGTCCTATCATAGCTGCATGGAAGTTACAATTTAGCAGTCTCCCTACACAAAGAATAAATGGGCTACACTTACGCCAACTCCAAATCTGCTGGTAATTCATTTTCTTTTTCCCAGGTTAGTATCTCTACTGCATACCGAAACATGATAGCAAAAATATTGTAAGTTCGTGCTATCACATCTTCAGATAAGTGCACAAGAGGATCCTGAATGAAAGAATAGAGGGAAAATTGTAACCACATTAAATACATTTTAATTCTCTCCTTTCCCATTCTGTCTCCACCTCTCCAAAGGAAGAGGAAGCTGCCATGTCATCCACTTTGAACTTCTCCTCAATGATTTTAATCCTATACTTTTCAATCTACCAAACCAAACTTCCTAAAATGTTTAAAATGTTCAGAATATTCCCAATTTTGAATCAACTGAATCAAAATATTCAATGGCCCTCTAATGCCTAATGAATAAATTAAAACATTTTGGAATTTTGGATCCAGGATTGCTAAAACCTCACATCAAATCATCTTTCCAGGGTTGGAGGTTTAGTTCAGTGGTAGAGCACTTCCTCAAGTGTGCAAGGCCCCAAGTTCGATTCCCAGCACCATCCCCTCAAAAAACTCTTTCCAGCTTCATCCAGTAATCTCCACTTTGCAGAATAAAAAAAGAATACATAATGGATACGTAATATCAGGTCTACAGGTCTAAAGGAGAGTTTGATTTTGACAACTTTAAAGGGGAGAACTCATTAAAGCTAAAAAACTGCGCTTTGATTTTCTAAGAACCACCCAATGGTCTACTTCTGTCCTCAGGATAAGATGCTAACAGAGAAATGTGGACAAGAGACTTAGTGGTAAGTCACCAAATTTCTAGGTTAATATTAAAAAGTACCCCCCGCCCTTCTGCTTTTTTTGAGACAGGGTCTTACTATGTAGTTCAGACTGTCTTTGAACTCATTATGTAGCCCAGGCTGGCCTCAAACTCAGGGAAATCCTCCTTCCTCAGCCTCCCAAGTGCTAGGATTACAAGTGTGCACCACCATCCCCGGCCAAAAAGTATTAATTTAAACATACATAATGTTTATCATGGTATCTTTCAGTCAAGGGTGGCAAAAACGTTTTATGCAACTGTAATCTTAATGCCTTATCTTAAATCTAAACATTTAATTCAGCTTAATGGTTAACTAGCATTATATTCATTTCTCAAATTAGAAAAGCAGCAGGTTCCAGTATCACGGGAATAGTAACTAGTGTATTCTTGCAAATACATACACACACATACGTATACACAGAGTATTTTTAAATACCCAAGATAAATCTAGTTAAACTGACATAAATAAATGGAGGTGGAAGAAAGAAAGGACAAAAATTCCTAAAGGAGATGGGTCTAAGGCTCAAAGAAAGTCTATTTACTCAGTCAGAAACAGATTTTCAAATTCCTACAGTCATTTTACCTATAACTCTTCTCCTACAGGCTGTTTATCATGTCCCGTCAAATTTTTTTGGGGGGGGCGGTGCAGGGACTTGAACTCAGGGTCTTGTGCTTGCTAGGGAAGCGCCCTACCACTGAGCTAAATAGTAGCTCAACCCCCAACCCCCTGTCAAGTTCTTTTGTTTCTCCTCCAACCTGCAGGCTTGATTATCATTTGTGACAGAGTCACATTTGGAAGTCACTAACACAGTGAAACCATCTGTGCAGAGAGAACCAGGCCGCCACCTCGTGAGGATTAAAACAAGCGCAGATATGAATAACAACATGAACCTCACACTACGCCGAGAGAAAACAGAACCAAAACTCAGCTGTCTTCAGGCCAGTGCCTCACCATATACTCATTCGATTTCTTACACTCTTTGATGCAAAACATGCGAGGACTGAGGAATTATGAAAAATCAGGGTTTATAAAAAGTTAATGGTTCTGGACAGAAACCACCACCAATTCTTGAGAATTCTAACCAAGAGAGCTCAAACTACAACATCCCAGGGCCTGGTAGACACATTTGCTATTGAGTTATATACCAGTTTAAAGACATGTAACTAGTTATATTTTTAAAATGGTAATAGAAAGGTACTCTAAAACGTGTTACATGGCGGAGAATCACCAACTGCTGAGTGTGTTGTTGCATCAACCCGGTTTGGGGCAAACCTAGGAATACAGAGTCATCTGTCAGGTGAACACTTTTCTTCTTTTTGGTACTGGGGATTGAACCCAGAACCTCGGGCATGCTAGGCAAGGGCTCTGCACCAAGCTCCAATCTCTAGTTTTTTTTATATTTTATTCTGAGACAGCTCTAAGTTACCTAGGCCATCCTTGAATTTGTGATCTTTCCGGCTCAGTTTCCTGGGAGTAGCTAGGATTACAGGAATGTGTCACTGTATGTGGCTAAAAATGTTTTTAAAAACCAGTGTAATGCATGGTTAGGAGTTTCATTACCTGAGTCTGCACTGCCAGGTGCAGGGTTCAAATTCTTGCTCCAATACTTACTATGCAGAATGCTTTGGGCAATGTGCTTAATCTAAAACTCAAGTGTCTGTGTCTAAAAATTATTAGCAATAGCGCTGTCTTCTGAGCCTGTTTTGAGACTTAAATGAGACAGATCAAGTCAGGTACTTAGTCTGCTATCTAGCTATTAATAATTATGGATCTGTATTCAAATGGGATGGGAATAATATCTATATTGAAAATTTCAGATTATATAATCTTCATTAAAGTTGTTCATTCACTTGTTATTTAACTCTCATTTGAAAAAGGATTTACAGCAACTCAAGAATAGATCTGATATAATAAGGTGGTATTTAAAAAAATACATGTACAAAGCACCAATATATGTTCTTGGTTTAAAAAAAAATACATGTACAAAGCAAGCAGAAGGAAAATAAAGGTAGGAAAATAAATTGCAGTCAAGTTAACATCTATTTATAAATGCAGATAACCAAAATTTTCATATCGCTATTACACGCAGGCTGTTTCCAAACATTTGGTTCTTTTTTCAGGATTTTCAACAAAAGGAAACACAAGCAGTTATCCAATTTATATCAGAAAAAAAATATCCTTTCCTAAATGCAGAGACCCAAGAGACATTTCTTAGGAATCTATGAAAATCAACAAAGGAAACAGCATACAGTAGGCGGCAGTTCTCCAACAAGAGAGGTATTACCTTCTGCTGCCCCTCCGCACTCCATGCTCCCCTTGCCCAAGGGGCCACATGGGAGTGGGCTGGGCCTTTCTTCTACTGTCACAGCGCTGGGAGACGCTACTGCCCTCAGTGAGTGGGAGCCAGGCATGAGAAACACAACGTTTCCAACAGCCTGTTCTTCTGGTCAACAGACTTTTTTGGGAGAGTAAGATAGTATTTTAGACTTTGCAGGCTAAAGGGTCTCTATTGCAATTTTTTGTTTCTTCCGTTGTAGTAGAAAAGCAGCTACAGTCAATACGGAAAAAAAATTAAGGATGGTTGTGTTCTAATAAATATTTATGGGCACTGAAATTTAGATTTCAAGACATTTTCAAGTTACAAAATACTATATTCTGCTGATTTTTCTCCCAACTATTTAAAAATAGAAAAACCACTCTTAGCTTATGGTAGTGTCCGATAAAAACAGGTTGCAGGCAATATTGAGTGTGTGGGGTCACGGTTTGCTGATCTGTCACCCATATAGTGAAGAAATGTCTGCCCCAAATGGCAACAGTTGAGAAGACGGGGGACCCCCCTACATGTTTCTCTAATTTAACTCCTAAACAGGAATTAAATGGCAGAGTCTGAAGGATTTAGCATCCGTGAAGTACCTGGAGGTCTCTCCTAGGAGCTGTGAAGTGACACCTCACGGTGGTTTCAGATGTGCAGTTTCCTAAGGACTAACGATGTCAGTCCTCTTTTCACCTGTTTGTAGATCATCTGTAAATCTTTTTGGAGCAAAGACTATTCAAGTCCTATGTCTATTTTTTAAATTGGCTTTCTTTGTTTTTATTATTAATTATAATTGTAATTGTATTCTGGATACTAGACCGTTACATATATAATGTGCAAATATTTCCAACCATATTACTAAAGTTTTACATTAGTGGTGTTAATCTTTTTCTGAAGTACCAATCTGTTTTTACCAAATACATTTTTTAAATGGAACTGCTCTGAGAGAGGCAGGGAAATCTGGAACCCTGACCACTTAGGTCTTCCTGAAGCAAATTCCAGAACACTTGCACAAAACAGATGAAACACAGACAAAACTTATGTTTTCCACAGCACTGAGTCATTTTGTACAAATCTTGATCTGTCTAACAGACACCATCTGACACCAAAACCCTTGGTCACTGTGTTAAAATATCTGAGCCATGAAGGGTATGTGCACCGGGAAGGACTATTTTTGTGCACTTGTCCCAAACCTATGTCAGGCTTTTTGAATACTTTAATGTACTTACTTCCCTGACAATCAAAAATAATAAAATCTGAAGTAAAGATCTTGACTCACATATCGAACTGTCATAAAAAGCAGAGATTCAAGCATTTATTTAGTGAGAGCCCATTATTTCATTACAAATTATCATTCAGAAAAAAATACTACAAAATGAATGATTTTTTAAAAAAAGCATTTACAGGTGGAGTGGGGCAATGTACACTGAGCTATGCTCTCTATGACTGGTCTAGTCACAAATCCAAGATACTGATTGCCTAGATGATTAGGCTGGTGTCATGTAGGGTAATAAAAAAGAAAGTTACCTTGGTTTACAAGGTCTTATTTGCAACACAAATACATGGAATCTAATAATTGAAAAATAATCTTTTCAATGATAAATTAGGGCTTAACAAAAGCCCTCAAATATGCTTAAAACCCCAACCAAGAAAACCTGTTGAATTAAACTAAATTTTCAGAATTTCAAATATATATTAGCAATGGCACAGCAGCCACAAAATGCAAAGAACTTTCAAAGTACTTAGTCATTGTTATTAGGACTGTGTGCTTATCCATTTCTCACATAATCTACTTCCAATTTCTTAAAATAATTTAAAACTCATCATCAAAACAGTATTTCCTTCTAATATTTCTACTTTGTCAAAATGTTTGTACCTCTTCTTCCTCAATTTCAGAGGTGTTGAGTTCATGTTTTTGACAGTAAGGCCCCTCTTTCCAAGCTTCGGTATCACCACAGTCACAGAAACCACCACCTCCTGAAGTCGTCATCTTAAAGAAAAATTGTGAAGTATCTTGTCAGTACTTACTGAGGGCATCTCGTGCTCAGGAAATAACACTGCTTCACTGTTAAACTTTTCTGGAGGGATTAAGTAAAATGCCAAACTTTTTAATGTTTAAAGTTTATTTTAAATAAGCCACAGGTAATCTAAGTGATTTCAAAACAAGCTACTTGGTAGTGTGGAGTATTAACTATAGGCATTTTAAAGGGGATCTGGCTATTACCCGGCTCCCTTAATCAGGAAAGTCGGCGGCTTCACTGGCATGCTGCTGCTACCCAGCAAGCAGGGCGTGATGCTACAACAGATGCAGGTTCTAAAAACCTGGTAAGCTGCTGTTCCCCAGAGTAGTTTATCAAGGGGACAGAAAGTAACCAACAGGGACTTTAGAAGCAGCTTACATTTCTTCTCTAATGGTCCCTAAAAGCTACTCTTTGAGAGGACAGGTAACAGGGGCTCAGGAAATACAAAGTGGACTATCTGGTCACAAAAACTTTTCACCACTTGTGAAGTTCAAGAAATATTCATACTTTCTTAAAATATAGCAATGCTTCCAGAAATCTGGCAAGACAGAACTTATTAGCTAATAATTAGTAGTCTATAAATTCTGCTTTTTAAAAATACTAAGTATTTAGGAATTGGTGTGAAATACAGCAAATGTTGGAATTACTATTATATTTTGCATACAATAGTATTTATGTGTCATATATAACAATATAATGAATGGAGTCTCATACATTTCAGTTATTCTCAGGGATGCAAAGGTGCATGCTAAGAAACAGGAGTAGGCAGCTATGTGGCCAGTGACAACCCTACTCTACAGGTTATGTACTTGCCATTCCTGAACAGAACTACTTAAAGGAAACCAGGATTTTCTTAGAGGAAACTGGATTCTGTTACTGTTTTTTTTTTTTTTTTTTTTAAACAGAGTCTTAGGCAGGCCCTGAACTCACAATTCTGCTGTAACCTCCCAAGTGCTGGGTTTGCAGGTGTGCGGCACCACACTGGGGTGGGATTCTCTTACTCATTTATGAGAATAAAGATAACACAAAAGAATACAAGGAGCCACATTTTGGAGCTGTTTCAGTTCACTTTATCCATACTGGTGTACAATGAATAAAAACAAACAATCTTGACTCGGCAGAGCTCATGAATTAAGAAGAGGACTGAAATATTATACACCATTTTATTTCGTGATTAGGTGACAAGTTCCACCTAATGACTGTTCCCGACCTTTCTGCATTTTCCCAGAGAGGTGCCAGGACAGGCCCAGGACTAATCTGCCCAAAATACAGTAACAGGTAGAATCTTATGTGCTGAGTCGGCCCCTTTCCTAGACGACAGTACAGTACGTGCCGCTTTAATAAACATTTTAAAATAGCAAAACAAACTAGCTGAAAACCAGAAGCGAGGAGCTGCTATCTGTGTTACCGTCCTTGAACCACTCGGATTAGTAATTCCAGGAAGACGCCGTGTGTTTAACGAGGGTGTGCAGGGCAGGACCCAGGGCCTGGTAAGCCTGGCAAGCCCACTGAGCCACACCCCCAGCTCTAAAGAACACATTTTCTCCTCATTTTAGTGTTAAATCTTTGGGTTTTAAAAAGAAAGCACAGATATTTAGTATGAAATTCAACAGAGTATACAGTTATTATTTGGACATTACTAACCCTGTATCGGTGGTCTCTGTGAATACTTCCTAAAAAGCACTCCATGCATAAAACACAAGTTGGATCAACTGCACAGTCCCTGTAAAGTTAAAGAAAAAAATCAGAGTGTTATAAAATAAGTATAGTATTTCACAATATTTCAAATTGGAATCCATCCTATAAAAGTCAGACTACTGGTATTATCAAAAGAGGAAATGTCATTCCCACACACCTATTTGATGATCGATGAAATCAGTTTACCTAGAACCTGGTTTTCATACTGGATGTGTGCTAGAAGTCTTTCAAGACTTACATTATCAGAATGGTACATTTTCCAAAGATTTGTGGCAAATTATATACTAAAAAACACAGATATATACAGAATAGATACACAAAGTATATCATTCTTAAGATTCATATCTTGGGATTACAAATAACTTCCTTCCTTCCTTCCAACAGGTGTTCGAGACCAGGGATCTACAAAGTGGCATGAATGCACTCCCAGAAAGGCAAGATGTTAGCTGGGATGCAAGAAGACAGTATCAGAACTTGTAATTACACTTAAATTTTAACCACAAGGAGAAATTAAACATTGTAAGGACTCTGTACATAGCCTGTTACAGGTCTCCTCACTGGATCTGTATGTCTGGTCTTAACACACGTGGTGGGTGACAGAATCAGGGGAAGCAGGAGCTCCAAGGTGATAGGCTGATGGGGTGCTCTCAGAAGTTGCACGTGCCAGTTAGACATATTTACGAAGCATATCTTAAACAAGAGAATCCCTATGAGTCCATGAAATGAGATGGGGAGTGTAAGATAGATACAGACTGGTTTCTGCCCCCAGTTTCTGACACAGAGCTCCATAAATTCTTGTAGACTGGGGTGTTTGGGAAATGTTTTGCTAATACTTGGTCTTTGACCCTACAAAGCTCTAATCCTTTGGAATTTTCTGAATGACAGAAGAGCCTTTTGTTCTAATAAAATGACAGATGGCTTGGGGCTCTCGGGTAGCCTCAGGATGGGGATTGGTTGTCAGGGAAAACAACTATGTATTTAAAGGCTGAAACTTTAGGCTCTATCACCCCGCCTCTAGAGAGTGGAGAGGGCAGGGGGCTGCAGGCTGACTCATCAGCAAGGGCCCATGATACAATCAATCACGCAGCCTCCATAAAAACCCAACAGGACTGATGCAGAGAACTTCCAGATTGCCAAAGACATGGAGGCATGTGGAGGCATCAAGAGAAGGCCCAGAAGCTCTGTGCCCCTGGCCTATTCATCTTTTCATCAGGCTGTTCATCTGTATCCTCTGAAATATATTTTACAGTAAATTGGTAAACTTGAAGAGTTTCTGTGAGTTCTTCTCTAGTAACTAAATCAAAGCTGAGAAGGAGATCTGGGAACCCTCAATTCACAGCTGGTTGGTCAGGAGTACTGGCAACAACCTACTACCTGTGATTGGCATCTGAAACAGAAGGCAGGCCTTCACCTGTGGGATCCAACACTATTTCCAACCAGGCAGTGTGTCAGATGTGAATCAAATGACAGGACACTCAAATGGTGTCCACTGGAAAACTGCATGTATGTGTGTGTGAAAACCCCACAAACCTGCTATCAGAAGAGTTCTGCTGCTGAGCGTTGTAACCAGAATATTTTTTCTTTGTACTATCCCAGCACTGCACACCTTGCCTCCACTGCCTTTCTACCACTAGGAATGGTGCACTGAGTGCCCCTGTAAATGCTCTCACATGGATCTATCTGCAATTACATTCATATATAAATTCAAGAGTAGAACCCGTGGTCCTATACAGTAAGGCCCTTATTCTGAGGGCAATGCTAGTTGCAAAGATCCAAAGACACAAAGATGAAAATGAAAACTGATAAATTTCCACGGTGATGTCACATACTGCAAAGCCAAGCAATTAACAGTGGCATATACTGTTAACTACAGACCTTATTCCAACTCCACTGGTCCTTCCACTAAGGTCCTTTATCCACGCAGGATCCAAGATAGGGTTCCACACTGCATCAGTGATAGTTCCTTGGTCTATGCTCGACTTTCATGACCACGACTTTTGAAGAGTACTGACTGCTACCGAAATAATTCAATAATTCTGCAGCTATCTTACAATGGGGGTTGACTTTTGTGGGGGGAGGGTCTGGGGGTCAAACTCAGGATCTTGTGCTTGCTAAGCAAGCACTCTACCACTGAGCTAAATCCCCAACCAGGGGGTTGATGTCTTTATGTTTAGATCAGTTACACATTTTTTGGCAAGAATCTCACAGAAGGGATGTTCTGTCCTCAGTGAGTCGCGACAGGGGCGTGGACTGTTAATGTGCTATGTCTCATTACTGGGGATGTGAATTTTGCTTACATGGCGTCTGCCAAGTTTCTTCTCTGTAAATCACTATTGTTCTTTTTGTAATTAAGTATACTCGGGGAGATACTTGTCATCTTTGAGGATGAATAGCTTGTTTATCCTCACCCCCACCCCAGTTTTCATCTCTATCAATGGATCATGCCCACAATTATTACTGTTACTTGACAAGTAGTGATTTTCCATTTTCCTCCTTCCTGCTTTAGTAATTTGAATTCTTCGGTATAACAGAGCTATGGAAAGCCTCTTCAGGCAATTTCTTACCTTGTGAAATCACTGGATATCCAGGTTTACCGTGCATTTTTCCTACTTTGGCCCTGGACCCAACTGCTCTACCCTGTAGCTTGGCTCCCCTGTCCTTTTCACTAGACAGTGGTATGTGGAAACGAGTATGTGAACACTAGGTGTGCTATGGAAGGTTCACTCTGTCAGAGTCCTTCCAGCAGCACAGTCAGGAAATATATGTAAACATAGCTTATTTATTTCTAACCTTTTTTCTTGGGAAATATTTTAAAGTTACAAACTTCCTTCTAAATGTTCCTTTAGCTGTATCTCAAACATTTTGATATGCAATGTTTTCATCATTCTTTCTAAAATTCCTTAGTGATTTTTTTTTACCTAAGAGTTGTTTAGCAATGTTAAGTTTCAAATACAGTTTTATTTAATCTATTTTTTGGTTATACATTTCTAATTATCAGCATGACTCTGAGCCTCTAAATTTAATAGGTTTCCTTTTCTACCAAATACACAGAATACTTCTTTAAAATATTAAGATTTAATTTACATACTATAAAATTCATTCTTCATTTAGTGGTTCTTAGTACAAGGTTACAAAGTTGTCTAATTTCAAAACACTTTCATCTTTCCCCAAAGGAACTCTGTACCCATTAGCAGTAATAACTCCTTTTCTCTTCTTCCCCATTCCCATCCCTGGCCACCATTCACTTCCTTTTTATCTCTATGGACATGCTGGACATCTAAATGAAATCAAACAATATAGGATTTTCTGTAACTAGCTTCTATCACTTAGTGCAATGTTCTCACGGTTCATCTGTGTTGTACCACGCATCGGTATTCCATTCCCCTTTATGGGTGAATAATAACATTCTGTCATATGGATAATGCTTATGGAGTCACCACTTCATGGACACTAGGATTGTTTTCACCTCTTGGCAACTGTGAATAATGCTTTATGCACAAGTTTTTGTTTCAACACCTGTTTTCAAGTCTTTTGAGTCTACTGCTAGCAGTGAAATCCTCAGGACATAAGGTAACTCAATGGCTAACATTATTTTAAGGAACTGCCAAACTGGTCACCAAAGCAGCTACACCTACACCATTTTTACATTCCCACAAGCAATGTATGAAGGGTTCCAGTTTTCTGACACCTTTGCCAACTATTGTCAGGCTTTAAAAATAATACTCATCCTAATTGGTATGAGGTTTTGAGTGACCTGTGGTTTTCATTGACATTCCTAATGACTAGTGATGTGCTTATTGGTCATCTTTGGAGAAATGGCTATTCAAATCATTTCCCCGTTTTTAAATTGTGTTGTCTTTGTTGTTGTATTGTAAGAATTCCTTATAATACTTTGGATACTAGTCCCTTACTAGATATATGATTTGCAAATAGTTTTTATTTTACTGAGGGTGGTCTTCTCATCTTTTTTTTTTTTTTTTTTTTTAAAGCAGTGGAGATTGAACCCTAGGTCTTTGCACTGAGCTACATCCTAAATCCTTTTCTTATTTTTAGACCAGAACCTGCTAAGTAGCTAATCTGCCCAGGCTGAATTTGAACTTTTGATCCTCCTGTCTTAGCCTCCTAGGGTGCTGGAAATACAGGGATCAAGGGAAACTTGTACCTGCACATAATGTAATTCTAACGTATTTTTTCCCCATTCCCCTTCCTTCCTTTTGGTCCTCCTTCTCCTTCCCATTTAAAAAAGATGTGTTACCATTTTTTTCCTCTTCCATTCTTTTTCTTAAATCTTTTTTCCCCTCAGAGCCTCTTCCTCTCCACACAGCTTCTCCATCTGGGCTCTTGAGCAGGGCAGCCCAACTTCCAAAAGGGAGTATTGGGTCTTAATGTTGCCCAGACTGAAGCTACCAAGTGACACCATACCTGGCTTCATTTTCTTAATAGTGACCTTCAAGGCATAAACACTTTTAATTTTAATGAAATCAAATTTATCTGGTTTTACCGCTGTGGCTGCTTCTGCCTCTATGTGTGTGTGTGCACGCTGCTGCAGCAAAATCAACCCAAGGTCTCTTGTGAGGTAGGCAAGGCTCTATTGCTGAACTACAACCCAGCCCTGCTTTTATTTTTGCTGTCAGATCTAGGAAGCCACTGCCTAAACCAAGATCATAAAGTTTTATACTTAGTTTTCTTCTAGAGTTTTCACTCTTACTTTTAGGTTTCTCATCCACTGTGGGTTAATTTTTGTATATGGTATGAGGTAGTGATCCAACTTCCTTTTTTTCAATGAAAATGCCCAGTTGTCCTAGCACCATTTATTTAAAAGAAAAAAACAAAAAACAAAAAGCACCTCTTTCTCACTCTCAGTTGACTTGGTACTCCGGAAGAAAATCAGTTGGCCATAAACGCAAAGGTTAAAATCTGAAATCTACTCCACTCATCTATATGTCTATATATGCCCATACCATACAAATTACTTTTGTAACTGTTCTGTATTTGAAAAAAATATATACTCTGTTGGAACAGAATTCGACAGATTTTCTAACTATAATCGTTCATTTTTTTCTTTCTCTCTGCAGCTTCAATTATCACTTGATATACATATATTGCGACTTTGTTAGGTGTATAAATGTTCACTATGGATATTTCTTCATTATCTATGTTTCTTTTACCAACATATATAAGGTTCACCTGCATTCCATATTTTCTACCCAAAGTCTACTTTTGTCTAATGTGAAAACTGTTACACTAGTCTTTTCTTGGGGGGAGGCGGTATATTTTTCTCTACCATTTCTCTTCTGGTCTGTGAGTTCCTAACAGTTCATGTCTTATGCACAACATTTTGTGGACTTTTAAATATCAACCTGAGAGCTGCTGCCTTTTTGTTCATCTAATTATAAAGAAAAATCAAGCCAGAATCTGCCATCCAGGAGCCCACTGCTAGACAGAAAAGACAAATATGTACAGTGACAGCGCTGAAGGGTCCCTGAGACTGCAGGGCTAGGTCCAAAGCAGTCATCTCTGAGTGCTGCTGAACATGCATCCCCTTCACTACAGTGTCTTGGGTGTGTACTTGCTGTACACAAATGTATTCATATGACATACATGTTGTTTATATACATGTACTGCTGTACCAATTAGAGGCTCTCTCTTGCACTACTATGTAACCAGAGTGCCAGAAATAGAAAAAATATCTGAAGAAATAGTACTCTGAAATTTTCCAAATTTAGTGAAAGACATTAACCTGACAGATCCATGACGCTTAACAAACCCCAACAGGATGGATATAAAGAACATACAGTTAGGCACATCATAATCAAGCTGCTAATATCCAAATACACTCATGCTTTTTTTTTTTTTTTTTTTTTGTGCTGGGGATCGAACTCAGGGCCTTGTGCTTGTGAGGCAAACACTCTAATCGCTGAGCTAAATCTCCAGCCCCTAATATCCAAATACAAAGAGAACCACCTTCAAGGCAGCTAGAGAAAAGCAACACACTTTATACACAGGAACATAAACATGCTGACAGCCAACATCGACAGAAACAAGGGAGGCAAGACACGGAACAAGACTTGGTAAATGCTGAAGAGGAAAAAATAAAAAACAAAAACGAAACTAATAACAGTCAATCCAGAATTCAATATTCAGAAAATATCCCTCAAATAATGAATGTAAACAGACAATCCGGATATGGCTTTATATTAAAGAAATAGAGTCAGCTGGGTGTGATAGTGCATGCCCATGTCCCAGCACTGTGGGAAGCTGAGGCAGGAGGACCTCAACTTAGCAGACTCTGTCTCAAAATAAAAAAATAAAACAAAAACGGGCTGGGGATGCAGCTCAGTACAAAGGCCCTGGGTTCAAGTGCCAGTATTATGGGGGAGAAAAAAGAGTCAATAATTAATAACCTTCCCAAATGGAAAGCACCAGATCTGGAAGGGTTCTGGTAGAATGTGACTTCCACCAAATGGTTAAGGAAGAAATGACAGAGTCTCCATAATCTCTTCCAGAGGGCAGGAGCACAGAGAATACTTCTTAAGGATTTGGCCAGCACCACCCTGATGCCAAAGACACTACAAGAAAACTACGGATCAATTGCTCTCGTGAACATAAAAAAAAATGAGCAAATTGTTGTTTTATTTTTTGTAGCACTGGGGAATTAAGCCAAAAAGTGCTCTACCACTGAGTTACACATGTTTTTGTTTTGAGACAGCACTTAAGTTGTGCAGGATGGCCCTGAACTTGTGATCCACCCGATACAGCCTTCTGAGTAGCTGCAGTTAGAGTACTGCTGCCATATCCAGCAAATATTAGCAAACTGAACCCAACAATGTACAAAAAGAATTACACTCTATGACCAAGTGGGATTTACCCCAAATTTACCAGTCTGGTGTAACACATAAAAACCATGCAATCCATCACACTGACATGATAAACAAGAAAAATCACACAGTCCTATCAGAAGGTACAGATAAAATATACAACAAAAAGCACCTTCCATTCATGATAAGAACTCTCAGCTAAAGGGGAACATACTGGGACTTATTCAGTGAAGAATATCGTCAAACAACCTACAACTAACATCAAACTTACGCATGGGAAACTTGAATTTATGCTAATGACGTGACTTAGGGTAGGTCTAGGTAGCCTCTGGATGGGGCCAGTTACCAGAAAGACCAAATGATTAAAGGGCTGAAATTTTCAGTCCTACCCACTGAAATCTGGGGAAGGGGCTGTGTGGGGCTGGAGACTAAGAGCTACAAAATGCCCAAACAAAAGCCGATGTGGTTCCAGGTTGCTGAACACATTAGAGGTGCTTGAAGGCATGGGATACCTTGCCCTGTGTATCTCTTCCATCTGGCTGCTCACTTATTGCTTTTATAATAACTGGTAAGTGTGTTTCCTTAGGTTCTATGAACTATCCTAGCAAATCAATCAAACTCAAGGAGGGATTTGTAGGAACTGCCATTCACAACCACTCAGAAGTCTAGGTGAGAGACAACTCCCTGTTGAGGTGGCCGAGGGGTCAGAAGGGCCCAAGGTGCCCAGGTGGATATACACAGAACCCAGGACTGTCTGAGGCCACCAGGAAAATGGTAGAAAATTCACCATCACATTGTCAGAAAGTGCAATTTATAGCTTTGTTCTTTTCTTAAGCTCTCAATTTGCTGCATACTCTATCTTGTGTGGGCTTTTATTCCTGACTCTTGGCTCCACTCCTTAGGCTTAACCTATTGGCCTCAAAAATATTGAGCTATTGCATTACCTGTCTACCTCCTTATTACTACAGTAATCAGTTAAGTACTCTTATTTGGAATTAACATGGTCACCCCAGCATTAAGAGATATATCTATTAGTGAATAAACCATATATTCTTTCTTGCAGCCAAAGAGCTTTACACACTAAAGATTTCTGTGTAAACACACTAAACATTCATTTATAAGTTTTTGACAGAACAATTTGAGCATAATTATAGTGTCTATTTCTCTCATTAATACCCAGCTGGTCTTCTCTTAGACTTAGTTCAATTAAATATTGTAAATATTAAAAAAAAAAGTAGCAGCCTAGGTGACACTGTACCACCTGTGACTGGTGTACTAAGTGGAAGGCAGTCTTGTGAGGCAGACAGAATCTCAGTTACTCTGGGCGGTTGGGGGCAGAACTGAATTATACTGTGGCACATCCAGCCTGTGTTTGAGGAGCTGCAGAACTAACTCACACATCCAGTGTCAGAAGCACTGTGTGAGGGTGTGTTTTTCCCAGAAACAGGTTAAAAAGAGAAAACAAATGAGTTAAAACAAAAACATTTTCACATAATGAAAACAAAGAATTCATAACCATGCTGGAAGGAACTGAAATCAGATGGTAACTGGTATTCCTAGCAGGAGCTGGCAAACAATGGCCCATAGACTCTTTTCACACAATCTGTAAACTAAGAATAGTTTTCACATTTTTAAAGAGTTACAGAAAAAAATACAAAGAAGAAAAAGAAGACACAACACAAACTGCTTTTTGCTTGCAAATCCTAATATATTTATTGCTTAGATCTTTACATAAAAAGTTTGCTAACATCTGGTCTACAGAATGTAACAGAGATCATCAGGAAAGAGATATGTATGGGTGGATACTAAAAGATTAAATGCATCTATCCTTTCTTAATGTCTTTTAAAGACTAACTTGCTAAAGAAAAGTTTAAACATTGCATTCTAAGGTATGAAATGCTTATCAGCGCTACATATATGATAAGAAACAAAAAAGACTGAGTAGAATAAAACAGTATAAGTGCAAGGGCCATTATTTTATTGATGCAGTAAAAACTGATGAATAAGAGGCAGATGGCAATTCTTTTTTTTTTTTTTTTTTGGTGCTGGGGATTGAACTCTGGGCCTTGTGCTTGCAAGACAAGCACGCAAGCACTCTGACCACGGAGCTAAATCCCCAGCCCCAGAAATTCTTAAGAGTAGCCACATACCCCCCCCAAAAAAGCAAAGAGGTATTAGCTTGAAAGCCAAGAGAGGATTCAAAACACAAAGCTAAAATTTTGACTAACCTGAAAGATGTAACATGGGGGAACAAAGGAAGACGAAATACACAGGGCAAGTAAAAAACAAACAGCAAAACAGTAGTCCCAAGTCAATACATACATTAATAATTAATTGTAACTATATCATTAATTATATTCAATATCTTTCTGCAGATATTGAATATAACTTTCTTTTCAAATGCACATGAATGTTCAGGACTGACCATGTTGCTGATAAAACAACTATCAGTAAATTTAAAGATGGAAACCTTATAAAATGTGTTAATACAAATCAGGCAACAGTACCTAAGAAAGCCTCAAATACTGGCCAATAAATACATGAAGACATGTTCAACACTGCTATTAAAGAAATGCAAATTAAAATAACACTAAGAGTCCATCTCACCTCAGAAAGAGTGACCATCATCAAGATATCAAACACAGATATGCCTCATTTAACAACCTATTTAACAACTGTTCAGACTTACAACCCATCTTATAGTTCTGTACATCTTGTCAATAGAGCTTCAAAAGTCTTTTTTTGTATAGTACACCTTGTCTATACAGTACTGTAATTTTTGCTGATTGCACTGTACAGTACCGTACTGCAGTTTTATGCTGTTATATATTACGGTACTGCAAGTAAGAGTTATGCAAATAAAAGCAAAATCATCAAGTTGGAGTTTCCTCTGACCATTTATTTCTTTGTTCTGAATCTTGTAATGTACATACTCTATACAATTCCTCATTTAACAACCAATTCAGTTAACAACCTGGTTGCAGGAACAGAACTTGATTGATATTAAATGAGGAGCCTAGCGTATTTTAGGCACATTCGCTAAGCATGTTGCGCAAATAAACATAGCATTCATGAAAAGACAAATATCTTCAAAATATGTATTATTTTCATAATGTCTGATATTGGGGGAAAGTAAGCTACCTGACATTTTTGGATATCCAAAAAATATATGGCTTGCTTGTTTTGATGCAGAAGGGTGTGATCTGGAGTATGGTCTTATGAAACGTGTCAATCATGTATGATATGGGCAGAACAGCTGGGTCAAAAGGCCAAAAAATTTATCAGTGCACTTTTTATTGGGCTCACTTGTAAGGTCTATTTGCTTGCAACCATTCCTCAGGTGATAAGACTGATTCATTTGGAGTGAAAGAAATTCTCAGATAGCATCACACTCTTTAGAAGTGATATTACTTTTGAAACTTTTTGATATGTGGAAATGTCTCATATCATACAGGTGCACATATTTTCTCAAGGGTTATATATACACTTCAGAAGCACAGGAAAAAATTGAGCAATTAATTATCACTATTATTCTTGGCTCCGTGATTGTTTTATGTGTTTAATTTTTGTCTTACACTCCTAGCTAGTAAGCTCTTTTACTACATACTTTATCTGTCTTTCTATCCTCCAAGGTATTTGCTGCAGAGGCAGAGAGAGCAGCAGCTGCATTAATGCCAGTTTCACTGTCAAAGATATTTGGAATTTCCAATCTTTACAGTCAAGATGGTTCATATCTTATTGTAGTATTTTAATTTCATCGGTCCCTTACAGTGACCTGCAGAAGCTCCTTAATGAGCCAAAATCGCACATTCAAAACACAGCTTCTAGCAGTATCAACTGTGCGATCAATGTAACCTTGAAGAATTCACAGAAGCTGCTAAGATGCCAGGAAAGGGCATGTAAGGAAATATGGGAATAGATGCTTTATTCATCATATCTAGATTGCACACCTGTTTTGCAATCATGATTATTGATGAGCACTTTCTATATAATAAGATACCCTGAATTCTGTGAATAATTTTCATCCCTGCCTTTTCTGACATGTAAGGGATCGATACTGCCTGAACCCAGCTGATGTGATGACTTATTGGTGGCTGCTGTATTTTATTGTAAAGGTTATTGGAGAGCATGTATTCTTCTTCTTCTTTTTTTTTGTGCCTGGGCTCGAACTCAGGTTCTTGCAGTTGCTAGGCAAACACTCTACCACTAAGCTAAATCTCCAACCTGAGAGCATGTATTCTTGAGAAAAACAAATTATTTTCATTGAATTATTCTGATAATATAACACCTAATTCAGATATTCCTTATTTAACTACCTGGCTAACGACTGTCAGACTTACAACCAAGGCAAGCTGTGTCTGTAATAACAAACGCTGGCAAGGGTGTAGGGAAAAAGGAATCCCTCTACATTGCTGGTGGGAATGAAAACTAGTACATTCACTGTGGAAATGAGTATGGAGATTAAAACACTGAAACTAAAATTCCATTTGACCCAGCTATTCCCCTTCTAGGTACTGGTATGTTCCTGAAAGAGTTAAAGACATCACAGTGACACACGCATATCTGTGTTTATAGCAGCACAATTAATAACAGTTAAATCTTGGAAGCAGCCTATATGCCCATCAACAGATGGACGGATAAAGAAAATGTGGTATTAACACAGAACGGAGTACTACTCTGTCATAAAGATAAACTTGAGTTATTTGCAGGAAAATGGATACACCTTGAGACCATATTGTTAAGTGAAATAAATCAAACACACAAGCTTAAATATCTCATGGTTTCTCTTTTGTGAAAAGCCCAAATTACAAATAAAGAGCAAAATAAAAGATAACACCAAGTAGGGAGACAGATCTTTTTCAAATGGGAATGGGATCTAGAGATGGAGGGAGGGGGGAGAAAGGGGAGAGAAAGGAGACGAGAAAAAGAATTAAGATGTGTTTACGGGGGCTGGGGATTTAGCTCAGTGATTAGAGCGCTTGCCTTGCAAGCACAAGGGCCTGAGTTCGATCCCCGGCACCACAAAAAAAAAAAAAAAAAAAAAAAAAAAAAAAAAAAAAAAAAAAAAAAAAAAAAAAAAAAAAAAAAAAAAAAAAAAAAAAAAAAAAAAAAAAAAAAAAAAAAAAAAAAAAAAAAAAAAAAGATGTGTTACGTACATGTGCCAACTCCACACAAGGAATGTAAACATCATGTACTGGAAACATGTACTAAAAACAAAACCGAAACAAAATAAAAAAGAAAAAGAACAGAAAGAAGGAGAAAAAGAAAAAAAACCTCATCACCTAAAAGAAAAAGAAAAAAATTCCAACACCTAAAAAGAAGAAAATCCCCAATAGGTTAACAATGCCCAATACTTTAACATGTTGCATACTTTAAAAAGAAAAAGCCACAGAAGCTCTATTTGCTATAGTACCAAACTGGTGCAGAATTAAAAAACAGAAACAAAAACAAAAACACAACTCTCTAATCAAGAATATCATACCCATTTTATTTTAGACAATAAGAGAAACCTAAACTATCTAGGAGCTATCAGCTACAGTGCCTCTACCCCATTCTTTCCAGGTTAGAGGGAAATCCAATAAATCAAAGCCTACAGTAATAACAAACAGCACTGAACTCCTACATCTTGGTATTTTATCTTGAAAAATACTGGAAGTCGTACCAAAAAAGTGTATACAAAAATGCATGGAGTGTTCTTTGTAGCATTGTTCATGATGGGAAAAAAATCCTAGAAATTCCTTACTTTCAATTTCATAAATAGGTCAACTGAATAAATTATGGGTTGTCTTTATTATGGAAACACTACAGTTACAAAGGTGAGTTAGATTTTTATATACTGACATGGAAATATCTACAAGACAAACTGTTAAATGGAAAATAGCTGTAATTACAATATATCTATATTCTATATCTAGATATATATAGTATTACTTCGTGTATTACGCCCATAATTAGAAATAACTAATGTTTTTAAAACTAACACAACATTGACTTCAATCTCTGGACTATTCGTATTACAAAGAAACAGAACTCTGCTAGAAAGAGATCAAGATTTCAAGACTTCTAAAAAGTGAGCAACTGAAGAGCCAAATCTTCGTTCAGGAAGCGAGTGGGTCTTCCCTAGCAGAACTCTGTATTTCCAGACACAAAGGAAGGGCCTCTCTCTGCACTCCTCTGTTTGAGATTTGACTCATGGCCTAGTAATTTACCTGGAGAGTATTTGGGTTTAAAAAATTACATACATCTAATACTTCATAGTTTGTTATGTGCTTTTATAAAGATTTCTTCATTTTATCGTAATGACTCAGGAAAGAAAAATAACTCTAAAAATGTTTTTAAAAAATCACTGCTGAGGTTGGGGATTTAGCTCAAGTGGTAGAGTGCTTGCCTAGCAAGTGCCAAGGTCCTGAGTTTGATCCTCAGCACTCCCCCCCAAAAAATCACTGCTTATCCACATTTAGGGTCATATCTATTCCAGACACATAAGAGAACTACACTTTTCCACCCTGTTTGCATGTCCTCACTGACCTTAGCCAGAGCATTTACATGCTGGCCAGGACCCCTTTCCTTCCGCACTTGCTCGGGCTCTGTCCCAGCAGCACTGTGGGCTCAGTCTGTACAGCCACCAGTCAGTGTGAAGCAACTTCCTGATCAGCACCTCCATCCATCTCAACTGGTCATGTGGTATCAGTAATACACATATTTTGGGTATTTAAAGTCTTTAAAATTGTAGGGTTATTTTTAGCATAACCTTGCCTATCATGACCAAAAGAATCAGTTAAAACAAATAAAATGTATGCAAACTGTTGAAACATTCATAAAGAATCATAAAACTCTGGAAAGGTTGGGTAAGAGTATTCTTAGCCAGACATGGTGGTGCAAACCTGTAACCCCAGCACCTGGAGAGGCTGATGTAGAAGGATCACAAGAAAGCCCTGCCTGGCAACTGAGCAACTCAGTAAGACTGTCTTTAAAAAAAAAAAAAAAAAAAAAAAAAAAAAAAAAAAAAAAAAAAAAAAAAAAAAAAGCTAGGGATGTAGCTCAGTACAAAGCCCCTGAGTTCAAACCTGCTACTGTAAATAGGTAAATAAATAAAATTTTAAGGGAATATATACAGGAATATATTTCTAAATCGCGGCCGTATAAGTTTCTCCACCCCAACTTCTGATTATTTATAACATTCATGTAATAAGTTTTCAAATAATTAAAAAAAGAATGTTTTTAATTGAACTATACAAAGAAAACAATAGAACTCTACTTCTCTTTATCTAGTTCAAGTATTAAACTCAAAATTTAAGCCATACTCTAAAGAATGATTTCATATTCTACTGTTTCATTTTTCTTAATGGTTATAAAATTCAAAATACACAGTTAAGATGAAAATGAACACCAGGTTTTGCACTGTGAAGCATTCTTTTAGTTGTAAGGAACAAACCATAAGTTTGACTCTTCCTAACAGAAAATGGAGTACAGATACCTAAAAAGTAGCTTAGGGTCTTCAAATACACAAGCAGCTTTTTACAACATCAGAGTCTACAGCAAAATAAACTGAAACTTTAGAAACTATGAACAAATAACTCTGCAAAGGAAAACTAACCTACTCCTTTCACAAATCCTTTCCTAAGTACTATACACCAAAGGCCCCTCGATATCACTCTTTCTAAAGAAACCCACCACACTATGGACATCCTGGAGGGCGTAGTTTAGGAACTCTGTAACTCTGAAGACCACATTTAGTCTTCCTAAGTGACAGACTCCATGTCATTTACCAGGTGGCTTGGTTCCTGGAAAGACTGACTTTTGACATGAGATGTTCTTCCCTCATTCCCCGTGTGAGCATTTATTAAAACTTTACTGTGTGCCAAGCGCTGTGTAAAGTACCGCACAAGAGATCTAATATACCCTCTCAATAACAGCATAATGATGAGAACTTGGCTGGCTGGTGTCCCTGGCTCCTGGGAGAGAGCCTCTAAATCTGTCCCGTTTCCCATGTAATGGGACTGTCTTGACATTCAAGTGGCCCACACTTGACAGTTTCTGTGCACTGGGTAGATGACACGGTGGGGCTGAACCCACCACGTGATTAGAAGGTCCAGGCTTCCAGTCACATATTAGCCAACCCTGGGAAGGAAAGGGGGCTGGAGATTTAACTGCACTAGCAATGCCTTAATCAACCTGCCTGACAGTAAAATATCAATAAAAACTCTGGTCACCAAAGCATGGGTGAGCTTCTCTGATTGCTGGTATCTTGTGCATGTTGTCACATATGAATGTGCCAGGACACTGTGTCCCAGAGGACAAAGGAAATTTCCCGTATGGAGCTCCTGCCATGTGTGTCTGCCTCTTTGGCTGGTTCTGATTTGTGTTCTTTTCCTCCCATAAAACTTTAACCCCAAGTACAGCATTTTCCTGAGTTCTGTGACTTGTTCTAGTGAGTTATCCAACCTGATGTGGTCTGTGGGGACCCCTGAATTTGTAACCAGTTGATCAGACACGAGAGTGGCCCTGGAGATTCCCAAAGCCACAGCCACATGTGAAGTGAAGACAGTCTTCCCCATGACCATGGCCTGAAACCTCCCAGCTGGCCAAGTTCAGGCAGTAACTGCACTGCTCTTATCCCGGGTCACTGCTGATGAAACCCAAGTTTAGATCAAACTTGGGCGTGGAGGGCCCTTTACGTAGGCAAGTTGGTCCTTCCTCCAGTGGGGCTCATCTGTCCAAGCACACATCATCAGACATGGTCTCCTCATGGTTTGGCAAATCTTCCTGATTACTACAGCCCGTCTGCCTCTCCCTGATATGACTGGTAAAACAACATATTTCAAATCTTTTCCCTCATACCCGTAGCATTTTTTGTTTATACGACCACCATCTTACCTCACCTGACTAGTGGTACTCTCTTTTGTTTTGTTTGAGATTAGTCTTGCTATGTAGTTCAGGCTGGCCTCACCAGGTAGCCCAGGCTGGGCTACTCACCCTGTAGGCCAGGCTGGCTTCAAACTCACAGTAATCCTCCTGCCTCAGCCTCCCGAGTGCTGGAATTACAGGTGTATGCCACCATGCCTGCCATCATTCTGTGAGACTTTTTTAAGCTGCTGAGTAAAAGGAAAATAAGTGCATGTATTTCTTACAGAAATTCTTCTTATAAGAATTTAACTGATGGATATACTTCTATATGTAGAAAAAATAAAACCCACATAAAAAGATGTTCAACCATGATATTATGTGTAATACTAGAAACAGTGTAAATGTTTATTAACAGACTACTTAGGAAAGAACACCCAAAATAATATACAATGGAATATGCAGTCATTAAAAAGATACGGCAAAGTCAGTGTTCTCTATGTGTTGTATTACACAATAATCTTAGGATAAATTTCAAATGAAATAATTAAGGTGAGAAGAGTAGTGTTAAGGGTTAGGGCTGTGAAATTGAGGGGTGGGGAAGGGAAGGTATTTTTCATGGTATACACTGCTGTACCTTTTGAACGTTCTAACCAACACATGTTTTGCTAGGGCTGAGACTGCTCTACACATCCTATGTCCTTAGTAATACACCCTCATAATTCTGCATGTCATAAAGGTGGAAATTCTTTCCTCTCATCAAGAAGCATTCCTCTTACCCTCTGTAGCTTCCCTTTCACTGATCATACACATCCTCTAAACAAAAGTTTAGGATGGTATGAATAGATTACCCACTCCTTTCCAGATGCCAGTAAAATTAATTTCTGTCTCAGAGAAACCCCCAAATGACACACCTAAGTTCAAATTCCACTGCATCTAATATATGAAAAACCTACTGATGTCATCTCTCAGTTTCAACCACAAATTCTTCAAGCACACTAAAGCATCAAATCCATACAAAAAGTTCCCATGTTGCATCATTTTCATTGAGCGAACAGACACATTACTCTTCCTGCCATTCCATCTCAGTTCCCCAAAGTTCCAAAAACCTATCCCACTATGGCTGCTGAAAACGAGTTTCCTCTTACTTCCTCTTCCTCTGGTATGTTGGACCCCCGCACTCTGCAAATTCAATCAAGGCTCCCCTCCAACGAATTCAAATAAACGCCCGCTCTAGATGGACCCACAGACAGACACAGATGGGACTCCTGCGACTAACAAAATTCCTGAATACTGGGTAAGCATCTCAAAGAAAAACTGAAGTGGCAACATGTCCTTAAGAGAGAGATGAACTACCTGTGTACTGTGGCAACAGCTGCCCTATTTAAATAAACCAGCTGGGTACAAGCGTGAATATCTGAAGCTGTACTGCCCAGAATGGAGAGGATTTTTCTGTGCATGATCATGAGTAACATCCTGGAAAGTGACATATTTACAAGTAAATACAACACTACCACTGCACAAATATGGAAATGTACAATTAATTGGAACACTAAAGCAATTTAACTGATGTAGGAAAAGTAAAATAAGATCTTTAAAGCACAAGGCCCTGAGTTTGAGCCTCAGCACCAAAAAAATAAAAAAAATAAAAATCTTTAAAACCATGCCCTGCACTTTGAACACCATAATAGACCTTTGCTCAACAAATATTTGCTGAGTGCCTGATCTGTACAAGGCGGTGTATGTGGTTTACATCTGTGACTGCAAAACAGTCACGCACCAGTCTGAGGACCATGAAAGAAAGGACTGAGGCCAGGTCCACAATTATGAGTCACTAACAGCTCTTTCTACAACCCAAATATGATTTTTATTTAATATTTTTGCATGGACCTTGTAGTACACAAGATAGCATTAAAATCCAACTTGATTTTCTGCTTAGGAATCAGAGAGTACCAGTTCCCAGATTTCTAAATTTTAGTGATGAGCAGAAAAACCAAAGAAAGGGTTGCTAATATTTTTCTTTCTACTGAGAACATTAAAAAACAAAGCACACCTAACTACTTCACTGCTATCATTTCATATACCAATATTTTTAACAAAAGACATTTCTAAGAATTTCAGTTTTACTGCAAGAAAATTTCACTCCATTTTCCCTCATTTTACTGTGTATGAGTGAAAAATGTATAACAGACCAATACGTGAAAATAAGTTAAAAGAACATGGACTTTAGAGTCAGGATCCTATTGTGATATTCCGATATATATATTTTGTTTTGTTTTGCTTTTTATCCAAGGTTCCTAGCTCATTACTACTATTGCCCTTATTACTTCCCAAGTGAGTAAAATATTGCTGGGGCTTCGGAAAGCAAAATCTTTCTCTGACCTTCTCCCGCCCTGTCCTCCTTTCACCTGTTGTTTCTCATCCCAAAACTGGGTCACAAAAACTAAAAATAAACTCTATTTTTTTTTTTTTTTGGTGCTGGGGATCGAACTCGGGGCTTGTGAGGCCAACACTCTAACCACTGAGCTAAATCCCCAGCCCCCTAAAAATACACTCTAATCTTGTCCTGTCTTTCTGTCTTGCAGTTGGCAATAAAGGAATTCTCTGACTTTCGATTGTAAGCGCTGTTACAGAAAGGGTACTGCCCCCGGCTGGCAGGAAGGAGTGTTGCACAGAGGCCTACAAGGATCAGAACAGAGGCTTTGCCAGGTATTCCTGCTCAGTCTACGGCTAGTGTTACATCAGGGCTTTTGTCCACATTCCTACACACTGTCTGTGCTTCAATCATGCCCATGCAACCAAGTGTCCATAAAACCCCACAAGGAACCTGGGCAAGGTGATGCATGCTCATAATCCTGACCCTCTGGGAGGCTGATCAAGACTCCAATCAAGATGGTTACAAGGGGGCTGGGGATTTAGGTCAGTGGTTAGAGCACTTGCCTAGCAAGTGCAAGGCCCTGAGTTCAATCCCCAGCACCGAAGGAAAAAAAAAAAAAAAAAAGACAGTTACAAGTTTCCAGCCCAGCCCCAGGCAATTTAGCAAAATGAAATTATAGAAAGAGCTGGGGGTATAGCTCAGCAGTAGAGTGCTTGACATGCAGGAGGCCCTGAGTTCAATCCCCAATACCACAATTAAATAAACACCAACAAAACCCCAAAGCACTGAGTGTGGAGGGCTTCTAGGTAGCTGGTTAGCAGGCTCACCCAGAGAGGGCACGCAGCTCTCAACACCTTGCCTTATGCATCTCCTCATCTGCATCTTTTATCATATTCTTCACAATAAACTAGTAAATATTTTTCCCTGAGTTCTGAGCACTACTCCAGCAAAACCACTGGAACCAAAGGACAGGATGCCAGGAATCCTAGTTGGTAGCTTGTCGGTCATAAGTTCCAAGGGTCTATAATTGCAGGAGGCACCTGAAGTGGGGGGCTGAAGTGAGTCCTCAACCTGTAGGACCTCACCATCCTCCTGGCAGACAGAGTCAGAAGTGAACTGGACTACAGAATGCAGAGCTGCTATCTGCTGCAGAATGGACCACTCACTTGCTAGGAAGAGACACTGACACACATTTTAGGATCCCAGAAAAGATCTGCATTGTGAGTGCACAGCAGAAGAAATGGAAACTGAGTTTAGGTTTGGTTTCCTTCTGTTATCATCAGACCTGATTTCAGGTTTTATGACTGCAGGTCAATCACTTAACCTCTTCGAACCTCAGTTTCCTTGAGGATATTAATTATCTCAGAGACTATGGAAGGATTAAGCGTGATTATATACAAAACGGTAAGTGTTAAATTTGGCACCCAGAAGGTGCTCAGCAAAAATAAGCAACTTTTACTGGTTATACTAACACCGGGACTCCCACTTCCACTTCTGGCAGTGACAGGATAATTGGCACTGTTCTACCCCTTCCACCTGAAAACAATCATAAACCAGAAGAAACGCATGACAGCAACTCTTTCCAGGCACTGGGTGGGCAGCACAAGACTGCTAAGACAAAGGGAAGGGAAATGCAGAGGTGAGCCTCAGGCAGCCGGCTCTCACTGAGAGGGATGTCCCCACTGCACCTGTGACACACACTCTGAGCCCAGGAGGCGGCGCTGTGGAGCTGAGCCCAGGGCAGGGCCCAGGGCAAGAAGATAGCTAAACTCTGTGGAACGGCACAGGATGGGGAAGAGGGAAGGGACAGAAGAAGTCTGTGTGGCAGAGAGTTGAGCTACGCTCTCTCTGGAGAACAGCTGCTGCTGAACTGAAAGTACCACAAAGGTCTGTGAAGCCTAGTGAGCAGGGCTATAGGACTATGGAGCTCTGGTCAGGACAGAATCTGGTTGAGAGAGCAGAAAGCCCACACAGTGGAGTAAGAACTATGCATCCTAGAGCAAAGCTTACTTTGGATCTGCCCCAACAAGAAGCATGGAAAGGCCACCATGGCCCAGCACAGCCCACACCCCCATTACAGAGCGCTAATGGGGTAAGGGGAGCAATTATGCGAGAGAGTCAGGTGAGAGCAGCGGCAAAACAGCAAAGGAATGGTTGCATACAGAAGAACGATCAGGTAAGTAAATGCTTTGAGGATAATGAGACTAAAGTTTTCTCCTCTCAGATGAGGGAGTCAGAAATATACAAAGGGAGAAAATTAGAAAGAACTCTATTGTATGGACTGGAACGGAAGAGATCACTATAAATGCATGGTTTTTAATATCCAATGTCCATACAAATGTAAGTTAAATGTAGATCCATGGAGAAGGACTGGGAGTAGTGCCTCCCACCCCCAGCAACAAGCACTCCCATTCACCTACCTTATTTCTAAACACCATCCTACACTAGAAGGAACCAGCCTTCTTGGCAAAATGTTCTCAGGTTTGGTTCAGGAAAAATCTTAACATATTTCTGGGACACCGTGTGCCAACAAGAAAGGAAGTGCCCTAAGAATGATGAAGATATGAAAAAGAACAAAGACAGCCTAAAAGGGCTTCTACTGGCCAATAGTAGGGCCATTTAAGCATGACTAGATACTGATACAAATAAACTGCAGGTTCCATCTTTAATATCACAAAGACAGACAGACAAACAAATAAACTGAAAGTCTGGCAAGGAACAGGGTTTTTTTGTTTTTTTTTTTTTTGGGTGCTGGGGATGGAACTCAGGGCCTTGTGCTTGCAAGGCAAGCCCTCTAATCACTGAGCTAAATCCCCAGCCCCAGGAAGAGGGTATTTAATAGTAACGAAGCACTCCCCCCAAAACACTCACTGATTATATAGGGAAAGAGAGTAACTTTACTGTGAAGTCCTGCGGACATCACCTTAAACAAATGGTAAACATCACCAGTTAAACACAAAACCCTAAACCACAGGAAAGAAATACAATAAATGAGTTCTGCCAAACTGGTATGGTAGTTCTGCCAAAGATGTAACTTGAATCCAAACATGAATATCAGACAAACTCAAATTGAGGGTCATTTACAAAATATTGGTCGGTAATCTTCAAGTGTCAAGATCATAAAAATCAAAGAAAAGTTGAGAAAATATTTCAGATTGGAAATGAGAAGATATGACATATTTTGGAACTAGATCCTTTTGGTACAAAGGACATTGTTGGGGCAATCAGATCTCAGCTTCCTCGTCTGTAAAGCACAAAGAGATGTTAAAACTAATAGATTTTGTTTTTTGGGAATTTTTTTTGTTTTTTCTGAAGTAAGGTCTCACTACATAGCCTAGGCAGGCCTCGAATTCACACCAATCCTCCTGCCTCAGCTGAGATTAAAGGCATATGCAATGACACCCAGAGAGATCTAGAATATTTCAATACATAAAGTGATCTCTACTGATATTCTAACCAAGCTAATAAAAAAGATTACCATAGAATTATAGCCATCTAAAGGCCTTATCTTAACCAAAATTACCTTAAACTTTACAGGAATTTTTTTCCTGGCAGGAGGGGGTACTGTGTGATTGAATCCAGGACCTCTGTATCCCCAGCCTTTGAGACAGAGTCTCACTAAGGTGTCCAGGCTAGGCTCAAACTTGCATTCCTCCTGCCTCAGTCTCCCAGAATACTGGGATTACAGGTATGTGCCACCATACTCAGCTTATAGGAAAATATTTTAAGGAAGAAGTCAATAGCTCCATCAACAGTATATTGATACTACAGAATATTCTGTAGCTATGTAAGGTGAAGGGAAAGATGTCAAGCTTTTGTCAAACAGAGAAAGGAAAAATTTAGTCCAGTATATGTAACATATTCCCTTTCATTTGTATGTGTATATGTATATATGTTTAACACAGCTGCTGTATACATGGGTTGATATATGCAGAGAAAATTTCTAAAGGATATAGTATCAGAATTTGTTAACAATGATTAGTTCTGGGAAATAGAAGTAGTCAAAAAAAAGCCAAGACACTTTACTCTCCTTTACTCTTTTATACTCAATTTTCACCAAGAAATGTTTTTAAAAATTAAGTTTTCCTAATAACATTAGTACTTTTAGCATCAGATCTTATTTTCTAGCTACCATGCCCAAGTGGAGAAATGACTGCCTGTACCTAAGGGTCAGAGTGGGTACAACAGTGCCATGGACCCCCTCACCGTGTCAGGGAGGAAGGAGGCACTAAAACTAATGCAGGCACATGAGGAGGACAAAGAGGCCAGTGTGCTAGGGCTCTTGCTGGCCAAATCTGGGACAATCTGAACGTCCTAAGGAATCGCTATAACTAAAAAATATCAAGAAAAGCAAGGAACGATTGCTGCAAGCGTCAAGACAGCAGCTAATTATGGAGGAGGAAGAAAGCCCCCAGCAGGCTCCTGAGTTCTTCATCTGGAAAATAACTGTGACCGTTCATTTTATATTTATTAGGCAGTATGTGTTTGTGGCATGAAACTTTATGTGTATATACTGTATTTCATAATTTTAAAATAAAAAATTTAAGGTTTCACAGAAAGAAAAAAAGAGCTCATTAAAACTATGAGTCTATAGAATAAACTGTAGTATTTTACCTGCAAGAGTATGTAGGCTCTCCTACTTTAAAAACACGACCACAAAGATGAGAAGGTTTGTTTGCCTGTTCAAGTTTTGGAAATCCGAACGCTGGATCTTCGCCACAAAGGTACCACTCCATCGGCCCCAACAAAACATGCTGGGCCAGCATGTCCTCTTTCTGTGGGAAAGGGTTGGGACCCCTACAGTAGATTCTGGGTACATAGTGGGCTAGATGCTGGTACACTTCTCTAGTGAGGTCAGTTGCTTGCAGCCATTTCTTTAAAAAAAGAAAAAAAAAGTTTTAAACAATGTCAGTAAACTGCTAATTTGAACAATTATACCCAACTTTCTTTCAGGTACAAAAACAATGATAGAACAGTCATATCTTGTTTATGGCACTACTGTACATTAGAAATTTCTTCTACTAAAACCAAGTATTTTTAGAATTCTACTTTTTTTTTTTTTTTAATTGGGTGCTGGGGACTGAAGTCAGGACCTTGTGCTGGCTAGACAAGTGGTCTACCACTGAGCTAAATTCCCAACCTGTAGAATTCTACTTTAAAGTATGAGTGAAATTAAAATAAAGCAAATCCTCGCTTCATAATGACTCTTAAAGGAACCATCTATAGGTGCTACACAAAAACTGCAAGAAATTCTTCCATCAGTCACAGCCATGGAGCTCAGCCGATGATCAAAGGTTATTCTGACCAGGATATGGGTTCTCCTGTCATTAATTCACCCAACACAAGAAAGTGCATGAAGTGAACATGAGGGACAAACACACCAGCTACAGCTCTCAGTAATCAATAAACACGAGATCTCTTCTAAACATGTCGGACCACAAGTCTTTGTCCTGTCCTTTATGCCTTCTATCTCTGATCAACCTTTCTCAGCCCCTTCCCCTTTATTCTCTCTACTACAAACAAAAACCAAAAAAGCCACTTTTCTCTGTCCCCTAATCCAACTAATTAGATATCTCACAAGTACCAACCCAATATATTCAAAATTGAACTCAGTGTGCCCACCTCCCAAATCTGTCATTCTCATTTCCCTAGTTTGGCACTTACCTAGGTATTCAAACTAGAGAACCCTGATGACCTTCATTCTCCCTCACTCCAACATTCAATCAATCATGCTGTCTTCTCTAGTAGGTTCCCTAAATAGCTCCTGAATCCATCCCTTTCTTTCTGCACCACCCTAGTCCAAACCCTCTGCCTCATCACCAAGAGGATAACAACAATGTCCTACCTGGTATCTCCACTAGCCTTGCTCCTCTGCAACCTATTTTCTAATTTGACTCCCAGAGCAATTTTTGGAAGATATTCATCTGATCGTGTCATTCCGCTTCCCATTACATTTATGACCAATCAAGCCCTTTTCACACAGCTCACAAAGCCTTTGTTTCATCCTGTCTCCGGTCTTCTTCCCCCCTCTCTCACATCTCTTTCTCTCTTTCTCTGCTTCACAGAGCTATTTTCTGGATCTCAATTTGTTTCACGTTCTTCTCAGTCCATTCCCCATACCTACCTCCCTACCTCCCTTCCCCATATTCCCAGGTCTGAAGCAGGATGTGGCCCCAGTGAACATTAAGTAAAACTAAATGACTATAAATATGTTTATACTGCTATCACATAACATTGACATTCCAGAAAGATGCTCCATTGGGCTTTTTTTTTGGGGGGTGCCAGGGATTGAACTCAGGGCCTTGTACTTGCTAGGCAAGCATTCTAACCCATTGGGTTTTAATGAATGCAGAGAACAGGAGATCCAGGCCTATACCCTGGATCAGATATCAGTCTCTAAGAACTGACCTTAAAAAGCTCTAGAAAGGCACTCTGCAAACCACTTCCTTTCTTTTCTCTGCTTGTCTCTTCCCTCTGTTCTGTCATTTATCTGTCTCCTCTACCATCTGTGTACACTTCTTTATTTGTTCCCCATACTGCTTTGTGTAATGTATAAGTCATTTTGACTCTAAAATACACAATCAGAAAATGTGAAAGAAAATGACTCACTTTTACTAAACTGTAATTAACTTAACTGCTAACACAACTCAAAGATCTGGTGTTTACCTATAGATTACCCAGATTCCAATTACATCCCTCGTAAGAAAGAGTATGTTCAAGTAATGTCTAATGAGTCAATGCAAGGTCTTCGTTTTAACTATTACTTGTGCAATCGTCAGCCCACTTCCCTCTTTCTAAAAATAACATATAGAGAGATTTTAAACATCCACAAGGTGGGATATATTAACATTCCAGTTAATTTCATGTCACTAAAGAACTTTTACTAAAAATCTAAAAATTTTCTTTCTAAATTAAGAAACCAAATGGAAGCTTATAACCACAGTGAGTTTCCACTCTAATATGAAACTGTATTCTCCAAACACTATCTTTTGTGCTTGACTTATGTGAGCAGGAAAGAGGCTGTATCTTGTGAGACAATCCCAAGATTTTAAGGATTCTCTCCCTTTAGTGGCTCCAAATCAAAACTGTGTATACGCACAGGAATGTACACTCATACTTTCAGCTCAGTAATCACAAAAAGTACGAGTTTTTTTTTTTTTTTGGTTTTTGAGAGACAGGTTCTCACTCTGTAGTTCAGACTGACCTTGAACTCACTAAGTAGCACAGGTGGGCCTGGAACTTGCAGTGATTTCCCCTGCCTCAGCCTCCTGAGTGCTGGGATTACAGGTGTGTGCCACTATGCTGGGCTAAGGTATTTTTTAAAAGTAGAAGGCAAAGAGTTACCAATAAGCAAACTCAGAATCTTAATCTGAGCTCTAAAAGAGTTTTGTCGGCAGCATCTAAGGGCAGATGTCCAATATTTTTCCCACTGACACAGCAAACCAAAGTATGAATAAAGGTAATGAAATTATCCCAAGAGATTTATTCTTTGTGAATAAAAATCAAGTAGTAAATCTGAAAGAATTCAGACAATTTTAGCATTTGGGTTTTTTTTTTATTTTTTATTTTTATTTTTTTGTGGTGCCGGGGATCGAACTCAGGGCCTTGTGCTTGCAAGGCAAGCACTCTAATCACTGAGCTAAATCCCCAGCCCCAGACAATTTTAATTTACAACACAATGAAAGGTTTTATTTAAAAAACAATTTTTATTTTCCTTATATCTTATGTTCTCATTTCTTGTAAGACTTAACCTTTGTAGAATTTTAATCTGGGGTGAATAAAAAGCTTACTAAAGTAAATTATGTAGATTATGTAGTCTTGGCTTCAACAATGGACAGATCAAGTATCTTCATAGATTCCTTCAATGAAAAAACTTAGAAGCTAGTATTGGCTTCTGGTTAAGGAAAAAAAAAAAATCAGCCACCTTACATAAAGCACATTTTTGGTAAAAGAAATATTTCATTTTAGATATTATTTTATATCAAAAAAGACTTTAAAATCTGGTTTGAGAAAAGCAGACACATGTCCCCATCTTTAAAGAGATTACGACCAGGGCCAGGTGTGGCTCAGTGGTAAAGTGCCTGCCTACTGTCCACAAGAAAGGCCCTGAGTTCAATCCCCAGCACTGATCTCCCCCCACAAAAAAAGGTTATTACCATTAATTGAAAAATCTAACAGACCCGGGCTCTATTATGAACACCTTAGCCTGATTAAACTTACAGACTTGGTATATAAAGCAAGAAAAATTTGCAACTGACTTTCTGAATAATGGCTCATGCATTTCTCAAATAAAGTCTAGAGCTTTTCCTATTAGTTTCACTATCATAGGCTGACTGTAACTATTTCTTCAACATGAAAAATTTACTGAGATTTCTAATTCAGATGCATTTTATTTGTCCTTATTTCAAACACCTGTAGCTGTCATAGCCACGTGCACTAGAGTAGTAAGGATTTACAATCATAAATAAAATCATTCATAAGGGAAGTAAAAAACTGTCAACTCATCCCACTAAAGTAAACATGCTATGACAACATTTCCAGGGCTTTCCTTTCATTGAATGCTAAATTTATGCTTTGGGATACAGAGCAAGAACAATAAATGCAAAAATGAAAGATCTCTAGAGGTTAGCCTTTTTACTGTAGCATCTAATTATTATTCTATTGTCAATTAAAATTGTGTCCTTTAACCACATTTGGGTTTGCCTTCAAACAAGGATAAACAACACTTAAGTTAGTCATAAAACAACACTCGGACTCCAATGGAGTTTTGGGAACTATATTAAAATTTTTAAACAAATTCTACCAAGAGGGGCTGGGGATTTAGCTCGGTGGTTAGAGTGCTCGCGTTGCAAGCGCAACGCCCTGAGTTCGATTCCCCAGCACCAAAAAAAAAAAAAAAAAACAAAACCAAATTCTACCAAGAGCTCTACAAATGAAGTAAGAAGGGTATTTACAACTAAAAACAGTAAGTACAGAAACTCAGTAATAAAAGACAAAAAGCCTAAATGAAAAATGGGTAAAGAAGATACACAAATGATCAGTAAACTCACACAAAGTTCAACATCATAAGTCACCAGGGAAATGTCAACCAAAATCATGACAAAGCATCCCACACTCCACAGAATGGCTATGATCAAAATGCAAGCAAGCGCGGGCAAGGATGTGAAGACACCGGAACACTCACACACCACTGGTGGAAATGTGAAATGAGGTAGCTGTTCTGGAAAACAGTCTGGCAGTTCCTCAAAAGAGTTATTAACATATGACCCAGCAATTCTACTCCTATGTACAGCCAAGAGAAATAAAAAAGTCCACACAAAAATCTGTATACAAACATTCATAGCAACACAGTTCATATATCCAAAAAAGAGAACAACCCCATATCTGTCAATTAATCAATGGGTAAAATGTGCTTTATCCACATAATGGGTTATCATTTGGCAATACAAAGGAATTAAGAATTGACACATGCCACAACACGGATGAACCTTGAAAACATTCTGCTGTGGGGCTGGGGATTTAGCTCAGTGATTAGAGTGCTTGCCTTGCAAGCACAAGGGCCTGAGGTCGATCCCCGGCACCACAAAAAACAAAAAAACAAAACAAACAAACAAACAAAAAAACCCATTCTGCTGAAAGAAGCCAGTCACGAAAGACAATGTACTGTACGATTCTGATTTCTATGAACTGTCTCGAATAGGCAAATCTATGCAGACAGAACACAGATTAGTTACTTAGGGTCTGCGAGCTTAGGGATAAAAAAGAAGTGATACTGTATGCACAATTTCATTTTTGGGATGACCAAAATATTCTAAAATTGACCAGTAACATAAAGTTACAGAACTCTAATGACACTAAAAACCACTGACTTGTACACAGTATGAGAGTTGTATCTCCATAAAACTGTTTAAAATGTTAAAGCTTCAAATTACTTATATAGCCCTACAACTTTAAATAAAACTATGAAGACTCAAGCCCAAATTGATAATTTTTTTGCCTTTCTCTTAATTTGCCCCACAATATCTGCTTGAGAATTTGCACAAAAATTGAGAACATGAGCAAGGTGTGGTGGTACACACCTGTAATCCTAGCACTCTGGGAGGCTGAGGCAATTCAACAAGCTCAACACAAAAGTCCTGGTTTCAATCCTCACCACTCCCCCCACCCCCACTGGCTTCCAGCACTGCTTTTCTAATTGGTTTCTTCAGGAACCTCAACAAAGTAGAGACGTGTTCATCACTGAATAGCTTGACTTTCAGAAAAGGGATAACGGAAGATGCTGCCCCTGTCAGCGGGCCAATAGACACAAAATACGGTGAGGAAAAAATACTCATTTAAAATAAATAGATTAGACATCTATTACAGTAGACACAAGGATACCGAATAGCTGTTATTATTTTCCTGTTTACTTGTAGCATGACTTTCATTTTCTTCCTATCTCTGATAAACAAAGACAGATGGGTCTGAAAATCCCTGGGTTGTGCAATAGTTAAGTTGAAAATAAATGAAAAGAGACTAAACAAGTAAGTTAGTCTTTAAAAAAAAAACAAAAAAACACAGCAAAGACTCTTCACTCAACAATGTATTTCTTTAAACTTTTCACCTCTACTCCTGCCATTCATTCCCACTTGAACTTCACCAATTCAATCAAAATTATTCTTCGACCAACAACTCCACAGAGACTCCTACCCACATTTTGCTGGCAACATTCGGATTGCTGACTTGTTTAATGCAGGCTCTAATAGAGGTGGAGTTCGGGTTGTTTTGGTCCACTCCTAATCATTGTGAACAATCTGTTTTAATGGGTGTTTCCTGTTCTCATTGGGGGAAAGACACCACTGAATTTATTAAAGTAATCGTTTTACAATTCTGTAACTTACAGTAGCATATTTATATCACTTACCGAGTTTAAATGGTTTAAGTGCAGGGCCTATTTTACCATGCTGTGACAGGAGTCTCACTTTATTAGTTAATAAGCTTCTATCTGTTGACTAATGCTGCTCTCTTAAAGTTATATAACGTTTGTTCTCCATCCAACTTTACACAACCCCTAGAAAAAAACTGTCTTATTTTCCGGCCTCCACTCTTACTTTCTCGTGCTTGGTTACTTGTGTCAAGACACTACTTTCCACACCTGCAGGAACACAGCGCACTAACTCAACCAATGCAAAATTACTAGGAAAAAATAATAAGCACTAAAGAGATAAACGGGGGACCGTGTTGCTAGCACCCTTGGTGCCTCGGGTAGTCCCAGAAACAAGTATGGACCTAGGAGGGCAACATGCTTCGGTGGAGGAGGCACCGACTTATCCTAGAAAAAAGATGGTAAAGTGGGGCGACTACCCCGAAAACACTAGGAGACATCTCTTTCCCTCCCCTCTTCCAAGGGCTGGTATAAAGGGCAAAGGCCCATATGTCGGGGACTTCGTGGAGTGTGCGGAGGAGGAGGAAGAATGCAAGCGCTGGGGGCTCGCCGAGCAGACGGGAAGGTGGCCGGGGCACAGTAGAGCTCCGGGGACCCTGGATGGGTGGCCTCCCCGTGGACCCGGTCGATACCCACGCCAGCGCCGGCGGCCCCGGGATCTCCAGGAGCCGGTTCTCCCAGGGCGCGGTCCGCCCGGCCCCGCCACTCACCCACGCTGTCTCCTCGGCCGAACATTCCAGCAAAGTGCGGTCGAGGGCCTGCACCTCGGGCTCCAGCTCCGACGCCATCTTCCCTGCGGCTCCCGTCCTCGTCCCCGGCGCTCATGCAGCCCAGCGGCTGCAGCCCGGCCTCCGCCCCGCAGCCGCGACGGTCACCCGTGCACCGGGCCGTCGGTCCCGGGCCGTCCAGGCGCCGCGCTCCGAGCTGGAGAGAAGCGACGGGGGATACGAACTTGCGGTAGCGACGGCGGCCGCCCGCGCTCGCTTTCGGGCTCAGCGCCCAGGAGTCAAGTCACTGCCTCGTCCCTGACCCAGGAAAGGACACAGACAGCGCCAGGCCTGGCACTCCGCTAGCCACTACCGCGTCCCACACAGCGAAAGAGGCAAAAACACCCAGGGCCGAAGCAGAGTATCCTGGGTACTGTAGTCGCCGCGGCGCGCGAGGGAGGGTCGGCCCTCGGACTCGCTGGGCATCATGGGAGTTGTGGTCCATCTCCTAGCCGGAGTCCGGAAAGGGCGGGCAATAGGCGGGGCTTTCCCGCTCACCTAGAGTCCCAGCCGGGGACTGGAGGAAAGAAGCCACCACCATGGAGAGAGGCCGAAGAGCAAGATAACAGTGTGAGAAGTGTAGTTTTATTTCCCCGGTACCGTTTGTTCATTTTTGTATCTGGAGCTCGAAGAACAGTGTCTGGCGCGCGGTAGACGCTAAGTATTTGTCGAAGTCTGGCACGTGGCAGGCCCTCAACGCCTGTCTAAGGAATGAATGAATTACGCTCTATTCCTGTAGTTCTAATGCCTTGTCATCCATCATACCCTTATCCCTTATACTGGTAACCGAAATGAGTATTACCCAAGTGTTTTAGAGTTTTAAAACGTATTTTTAAATTTTGTAAGCTATTTAGTTAGGCCACTCGTTAGAGTATATTACAAATATTCCAGTAAAGGAAGAGGGCTCTAACAAGCCAATTTACAGATTTACTGTTGATAGGAACATTTTATAGACATAGATAATTGGGGTTAGGGATTTAACTCATTAGTAGAGCACTTGCCTAGGAAGCACAAGGCCCTGAGTTTGATCACCAGCACAAAAAAAAAAAAAAGAAGAAAAGATACTGTAGATGAGATGCAAAAAAAATATATATTTGGTTAAAGGTGATTAGACTCTTTTTGACTGACAATTGGGTGACTGGGCTTCTTAGAACAAGTTTTAATTTCTTCAGCGTTTTTCAGCAAACCTACACAGTTTATTAGGTGTGCTAATTTATTCAGAAGGAGGTCGTGAATTACATATAAAAAAAACAAGTTCTTACCTAGACCAGGTTTGGGACATGTCTATGTTTTTTGTTTTTTTTTTAACAGAGTATTACCCAAGTTTTCAAGAGAGGAAATAAAAAATTATTTGTAACCACTGTCCAGTTAAACTGTATTATCGCTTTCAAAAATAAGTTATCTATGTATAAAATCAGAAACTCAAAGCCAATAAGAATATTTTTTTTTTTTGTGGTGCCGGGGATCAAACTCAGGCCCTTGGGCTTGCAAGGCAAGCACTCTAATCACTGAGCTAAATCCCCAGCCCCAAGAATATTTTTAAAAAGGAAAATTGTATACTTCCCATTTCTTTTATTCCCAAATCCCTCTCTACTCCAAAAATCATTTAACACATTATGATTCTGTCCAGAAAAAAATGTATGCACATATCTACACAGATCACTGTGATGTGATATCTTGAAGATTATTCTATGTATTACTTTCTTTTTTTGACCAACTTTCTTGCACTGATCACTTACTGTTTAGAATCAACCTGGAGGAAAACTGGGATTGTCACAACCTGGAAACAGAGACAATGTCTCTTGAGATCCTAGGACTGTGTAAAGAAAATTTCTCATCTTAGCTTTATTTTATTCCTCCTATTACTTTTTTTTTTTTTTTTTTTGGTACCGGGGATTGAACTCAGGCCCTTGTGCTTGCGAGGCAAGCACTCTAACCACTGAGCTAAATCCCCAGCCCCCCTCCTATTACTTTTAGATTGATTTTAATGTTCTTTTGCCAATTCCTTGAGTTGGATACCTAAATTATTAATCTTTTTCTTTTTTTCAATATGTACACCTGAAACAGTAGTTTTCAAACTTGAACATATATAATGTATGGACAAAACACAGATTTTCAGGTCCCAGAAATCAGAATTTCTGAGTCAGTGGGTTTTGGGGAGAACCTGAAATTTGCATTTTTCCAAATTCCCTGGTCATTCCGCTGGCTTGCGGATCAACACTGAGACCCACAGATTTATTATACAATACATATCCATTGTGTACTGCTTTAACTGCATTCCACAAATTTTTGTACATGGCGTTTTCATTATCATTCATTGATAAATATTTTCTAATTTTATTGTGATGTGTTTTTAAGTTTCCAAATGCATATATCTTTGTTGATTTCTCATTACAGTATTCTATTTTCTGTATTTTTTGATGCTCGTGGTATTTGTCAGCTTTTATTATTTTATGATATGTTTTGATTTTCTCTTGTGTTCTAAATAATATATGTTCATTTTCATATCCACTTTTTTATTTGTAATTTTACATTTTTATTCTTTTAAAGAGGCTCCCCAACTTTTTTAACCTTCAAGTCCCACAACCCTTGCCGGGCACACAGCTGACTTTCTGAAATCTTATTTCTCCTTCCTGTTGGCATCCCCTGCCTCCTTTACTGAACTCTCTGTCTTCTTACCTTTTTCTTTCTTGGATTCACCCTTGTTATATGGTGGAGCATTTATTCCAGTAGCTTCCTAAGAAAAGTTGCGTGAGAAATTCATTTTTGAGACCTTGCGATTATCCAATTATCTTTTGTTCTACTCTCTCGCTTGATTGACAGTGTGCTCAAGTATAGAATTCTAGATTCATTGGAAATAATTTTCCTGTAGAATTTTTTTTTTTTGAGGCAGAGTGTTGCTATTTAGTTCAGACTGGCCTTGAACTCACTATGTAGCCCAGGTTGGCCTACCCAGTGCTGGGATTACATGTGTGTGCCACCATGCCTGGGTCTTCCTGTAGAGTCTTTTTTGGGGGGTGCTGGGGATTGAACTCAGGGCCTTGTGCTTGCTAAGCAAGCGCTCTACCACTGGGCTAAGTCCCCAGTCTTTTCCAGTAGAATTTTGAAGGCATTTCCAAATATGTAGTTGTCCAGCTTCCAGTATTGCTATTAAGAAATCTAAAAACATTCTGATTTCTCATCTTTTATTTGTGACCTATTTTTCTATCTCTGGAAACCTAAATGATCTTCTTTTTATCCTCAAGATTCTTAAATTTCCCAATATGACTTGATGTAGATTAATTTCCATCCATTGGTACTGGGTGCTAAGTAACCCCTTTCAATGGTAAAACTTACATCTTTAAGGTTTGGGGAATTTTAAAGAAGTAACTTTTTAAAAATAATGTTTTTCCATATTTCCCTATTTTTCTCTTTTCTTGAGCTCCTGGGCTAATCTTTTATTTTTCTTTTTGGTGCCGGGATTGAATTCAGGGCCTTGTACTTGCTAAGCAAGCACTCTAACCACTGAGCTAAATCCCCAACCCCTATCTTCTATTTTTCTTATCTTTTGTTTCTTATTTTCGTCTTCTGGCCTTTGCTGTTCTTTCTGGGTAATTTTCTAGCCTTTATATATAATCTTTTAAATGAGTTTTTCATTTCTTCTATTTTTAATTTCCAAGAGCTCAGTTCTTCTCCCTTGACTATTCTATTTTAAAGAACACAGTGCCCTTAATTTATGCTTTCGATATGTTATCTCTACAGGAATTTCAAATATAGTGGGGTTTTTGTTGTTGTTGTTGTTTTATCGCTGAAGTTTTCTTCCCCTCTGTATAGTTTCTGCTTTGTCCTGGTTTCTTTTTTTCTGTTGTTTTTAGTCTCCATTTTTCACATGAAGCTATAGTCTGTGATTATTGGTTCATTTTTAAGTGTGGGAGACTGAAAGCCCGATGAGATGCTCTGAAAACCAGGGGTAGAACTTCTCAGTTGTGGAATCTGCCGTAAGATGATCTGTCTGGGCCTTACTTTGGCAAACCTGTGGTGCCAGATCTTTAGGTCTTTCCTCTCAGTCTAGTTAGATATCTCCAGGAAGATACTTAGTCCTTTGCCTGACTGTCAAAGGAGCTGTCCAACATGGCGCCCACTGTCAGAACCCACAGGAACTCAATTCCCAGACTCCCCACCGAAATCAGTTAATCAAATTAAGTGTAGATTAGAATGTATTCTTTCTATGTTTTAGCTGCTGAAAGGGCACTTGTGAGTCTTTTTCTTTACCTTGTACAATCATTTAGGGTCTTTACACATGTCAATTTTTACTGTCATTTGTTTCAATCCATTAATTACTTTTGCCAATGGCAACAATAATTGCGCTGACACCTGTCAGCCATCGAATCAATAAATATCCTATAATTGAGTATTTTTAATTAGAATGAGTTGAATTTGGCTCTTCTCTGTATATGTCTGCTTGGTCTTTGTGCTTTTCTTTTTGTTGGTTTTGGTTTTCGTTTTTGTTGAGATAGGGTCACTGTGTAGTTTAGGCTGGCCTTGAATTCACTATGTAGTCCAGGCTGGCCTTGAACTCATGGGACTCCTCACACGCCTGGCTTCTGCCTGATCCTTATGTGTTCCTTTGATCCGCTTGTAGCTGATGCACCAACAGCCTGATTTGCCCCTCACAGTGGGAAACAGTCTCACAGCTGTTGAGAGATAAACTTTGACCAGTGGGAGCCATCATGAAAAAAAAACAAAAAAAAAAAACCAAATTCAGAGCAGCTATGCTAAAAAAAGAAAATTCAGCCTATGCCTTCTTGATGCAATTTGGGGTACAGATTTTATGTTGATGGTTATATTTAGTATTTCCTGGGCCTCCTTCCTCCCCTTCATGATTTGATTCCCAGATAGTCAGCTTCTCATTTATAATGTTTCTACCATTTTGTTAAAGAGAATTTTCATTTTTACTTTAATCTTTCTAGTGAATTGTGAAAATCATAAATTCCTGTCCCAGGTTACTTGGTGAGTACTTAGATTGGTCACCGACATTGTACACAATCCAAAAGGCAGAGAGAAATTTCATTTTAGGCTCATATGCCTACTTGTTAGTTTTACCAATTCCTAATTCTTTTTCCATTCTTTGCCCCGCTCCTTCATTGCCTGCCGTACCTGGGGCTGTGGCTCATTTACTTGTGAGACTCTTACCCCACTAATTCTGCTCTTCTTTTTGTCCTGCTGCCATGGAGTCAAGTGATAGGGAACACTTACCACAAGAGTAAAATCCTCAGCTACAAAATGAGGGGTCAATCCTTCCTTTACTTGCTTCTTGGGAAAAAAGGGCAAACTAGAGTGTGCCTTTTTATTTATTTACTAATTTTTGGTGCTGGGGATCGAACTCAGGGCCTTGTCCTTGCAAGGCAAGCACTCTAACCACTGAGCTAAATCCCCAGCCCAGAGAGTACCTTTTTATTTTTTTTTTTAAACTATTTTTTTTTTTTGTGGTGCCGGGGATCGAACTCAGGCCCTTGTACTTGCAAGGCAAGCGCTCTAATCACTGAGCTAAATCCCCAGCCCCGAGTACCTTTTTAAATTTAGATTTAAAACCCATTTTTGAATCACACGAGCTGTGAAATCGTCTCCAGAGCATGAGCTAACGAATTAGGAATGCTATACTGTGCACAGCTTCCTACGAGTTGATTCCATAACGGTTGCTTTTATTGAATTGAACACTAATTGTTCGGAAACCGTACTTTGGGCCCAGATGGACTGTATGGTAGTGAAATATAATTTGCCCTTCAGTCACAGCGGGGCCATTACCACCGGGCACTGCAGTGTGTAGGGAGCAGCCAGTGTCCCAGGGCTGGCGAAGGTGGCCTGCTGGCTGTTAAATAACCACCTTGGCCCTATGCCCAGTCCAGGCCAGGCCCATTCCTGCACGATCAGCACGCGTCCACTTACGGGCCTCCCTCAGCTTCACCACCCTCAGGAGACCCACAGCTTTGCTTCGTGGGCTTCCTAGCCAGGGATTTGATGGCCTCCCCAGGAGGAGTCAGGAGCTTACGCCTCTCAGAATTACCCACTGGATCGTTAACATTTTGCCCCAGGCAAGCAAAACACCGGCAGCCTGAGCCAGGTGTAAATGTTAACCACAGCTCAGGATCTGGAGTCCAGAAGAGAATGTCCGGTTGTACCTCTAGAACCAAGGTGAAAGGCACGAGGGCTGCCTTTTATTCTGCTCTCCGGAGTCCCTCATCCTCTGAATTAGCCCTCCACGCAGGGTGTCAGAGGACAGCCGCCCAGGGCAGTTTTAGAAATGACAGGGGCCTTTGGGAAACCCGGCCTCGGAGTCAGAAGCCCGCACCCTCTGAAATGACGCTGCGAGCCTGCAGGGGGCGCTCGCACCCAGGCCTGGCCTCCGCGGGACGAGAAGACAGACCCGCCTGCGTGGGGATGGCACAGGCCAGCCCCTGGGGGCCTCTGGTCTACCAACGGAGCTTGCATTGGTTTAAACGTGACCCTGTTGCACAGCCTGGGGCTCCGAAATACTTGATGACCCGATGTTGTTTAAGGCTCCATAATTATGCAGCTGGGTAACCGACATTTAGAGAGCATGCTCAGGAGACCGAGTCCTCCCCTTCTCTCCGGAATGCCCCCAAATCCCCAGCCTTGGGTTAGCCAGAGGCAGGGCTGGGACGCTCATTAATGTCTATGCCTGCTTTGTAGAGGCGGGGAGTTGAGGGACAGCAGGCCCCACCCAGTCCAAGGTGAATTCCTCTAGGGATCGGAGTGGGAGCTTGGAGGGCCCTTTTTCATTCAAAAATTTAAAAATAAAAAATAAATCAGCTGAAGACAGAACTTCGGGATCAGATGTACCTGAATTACCTGTAAGTAATATGTCATCATGGTATGGAGTAACTTCAGTATCTGAATTTGGACACCTATGGAAATCCTTCTGTCTCAGATGATAGCGCGTACGGGGAACTGTGTGTGGTAGAACCAAGGGAATTGCTGGTTTTGCCGCGTGAAAGCTAACTAAAATGGGTTGTCAGATGCAGCAAGTGCAAATACAGGACACCCAGTTACATTTGAATTTTAGACATAACTTCTTTTTTTAATTGTACATGTGTCTCACATATTGCTTGGGACATCCTAAAAACCAATTTGTTCTTTCTCTGAAATTCAAATGTAAGTGGATGTCCTGGATGTATTTTATTTGGCAACCGCGTTGGAAGAGAACCGAATCAAAGACCTGAAATCTTCACTCTCATGGTACAAACATAAGCACCATTAAGGCATGGAGATGTTTCATCTTAAACTATTTATGAGAATGTGCCAATATTTATATGTGTGTTCAAATCCTGGCTCTTCCAATTGCTGAGTGATTTTGGAAGAGTTATTGAACCCCTTGGGGTCTAGTTTCCTTCTCTGTAAAGTGAGGATAATGACACTATCTGCTCATAGATGGCTTGTGGGGGTTAAAGGAGTCTGTCACTAGGAGGCACTGAATGATTGTTCTCTCTTATCAACAAATTACTATCAATAAGTTTCTGTACCAGTAACAATAATTATTAAGATTTTTTTTTTTCAGTGCTAAGGGTCAAATTCAGGGCCTTGCTTGTACTAGGCAAGTGCTCTACCACTGAACCATGTTCCCAGCCCAACAACTATTATGACCATTACAGCGTATGTCTTAAAATCTGAATGGAGACAGCTCATGTGAATTGTTCTATGTGTTGCTGTTCTCATATTTTCTATCTTGTTCTTATGTTGTTTTTCACAGTTGCATAGAATTCCTGGTAAAAATAGAAGTCTACTGGTGGGTTTTTTTTTTTTTTTCTGGGGATCAAACTCGGGGCTTTGTGCTTGGGAGACCATCACTCTAACCACTGAGCTAACCCTCCCCAGCCCCCTACTCGTAGTTTCTATCTTCCTGTCCCTCCAAAGCCTCATGTGCTCACAGGCAGGGCTTTGAAAGGTGATTGAATCATGGGTGCCCTGTAGCTAAATGTGTCGTTAGGAGGTGGGGCCTGACAGGAGGAGGTGGGTCATCCTGGGAGTGGCCTGGAAGGGTGTATTTCCCTCTCCGGTTCCTCCCTTTGCCCTCTGCTTCCAGGTTACCATGACCGGAACACGTTTTCCTCACCCAGGCTGCTGACCATGCAAGGACTGAAACTTCTGACACATGAACCCAAAAGAGCCTCTACTCCTTTAAGTTGTGGGTGTCCAGTATTTCTTCTCAGGACTGAGAAAGCGACTAAGACACTACTAATGGTCTTTTAGGTTATTTTCACACCTCCTGTCTTTCCCCAAGGAGGTGGGGGGTGACCAAGCCTCGGAACTGCTTCTTCGTCTGTTTTTGTTTTGTGTTTTGCAGTGCTGGGGATGGAACCTGGGGCCTCATACTTGCTAGGCAAGTTCTCTAACCCAGAGCTGTACTCCCAGGCCTCTAACTGCCCTCAGTTCTCTTCCTTTAATCCTCCTTCACTTCCAAATGTGAGTGATTCCATCAATTCCTGAGTCTTAGGAGGCTCCTGTAGTGTAAATTGGCTTGATTTTTATCTTTCCTCACAACCACCTTGGTACTGTGTTTTTTCTGGTCTGAGTCATTTACTTATGGGACAGCCATTCATTTTTTTGGTTCTTTTTTTGTTTGTTTGTTTGTTTGTTGGGTGTTGGGGATCGAACTCAGGGCTTTGTGTTTGGAAGGCAAACAATCTAACCACTGAGCTAAATCCCCAGCCTCAGCCATTCATTTTTGTATATTTATTTTGTTATCGGACAATGTAGTGCATTTTCTTACTCTTACCTTTGCAAAGCACACATCATAACAACTATAAGTAACAAAAATTTCCTTTTCCTCATCAGTTTTCATACTCCTGTTTCTTCCCCTTCTCCAATTGCTGTGGTTTACTCCTTTGGTACAACATGAAATAGAAGTGGTGATGTTGCTGTCCTTATTTTTTTCCTGGATTTCCTGGGATTCTCTTGGTTTGTCACTATTAAACAGGGTGCTGATTTTAGTTTATCTGCACTCATTTATTATGCTAAAGAAATATCTATCTCTTTTTTGTTAAGAGATTTTTGAGACAAATGAATGTTGAATTTTCCCAAATACATTTTTTGTTCTCTGTAGATTATTATTATTAGTTTTTTGGACAGGGGCTTGCTCTGTAGTCCCAGGCTGGCCTTGAACTTGTGTTCTTATTACATTAGCCTCCCAGGTGGTGGGATTACAGGTGTGCACTACCGTGCCTGGTTTCCCCTACAGATTTTTCAAATCTAGTATTCACAAGTGAAATTTGTCTGCAGTTTTCTTGTTGATGCTGCATATTTTAGGTTTTGGTGTCAGCGTGATATTGGTTTTTCAAAAACAGTGTCTGAAGGGTTTCCTTTCTCTCTTGGGCTTTTGAAAAGTTTAGCAGCTTTGGAATTATCTGGTGAGGAATTTTAAAGCTGCAGTGTCCAGCTCTTGGACAGATGAGTTCACCATCCACTTTCAGTCAAATCCCGATCTGCAGGGGGATCTCTGCCTCTATGCAGACTTGCTCGTTGCCAGCTTTGAAAACTGTAGTCGCAGCAGGCACAGAAATAATATTGAATGAAAGATGTAAAATTTACTTTCTAGAAGCTTCAGGGAGCCGGAAAAGGAGGAGAAGGAAAAGGAAAAGGAGGAGGAGGAAGTTAATTGTGTTGTTTGGACAAGAATTTAGTTCAACAGACCATGTTATTTTTCAGCCAACCACAAGACAAGCCTGATAAACTAGGACAAAGGAAAAGACATTTCTACTACTCCTTTCTCCAGAGAGTCTGGGTCCCACAACTTTGGTTTCCCTAGTAGCTTTGGCCAATGCTTTCCCAAAGGAAACGCACGAGGCCCTCTTTGTACCACTGGAACACAGTCTGAGTTTGCTAAGTGCTGACAAATAGCAAAGCACAGTGTTAGTGAAGTGATTTGCTTTTTCCTCTGGTGAGCATGGTGTTTAATTTATTGTCCTGGCTTCATTTGGCTAACTCAGCACCTAACGATGTGTTACTGCCTGGGGAGACACTGCAGGAGTTTACTGCCTGGGGAGATGCTGAAGTGGAATGTTCTAGAAAGAATTCAATACAGTACAAAGGAGAAATTTCTGGCTCTCTGCCTATGGAAGTGGCTTCCTCCATAAGTTTAATTTCACCACAAAACTGTGGCTGGACTGGGTGACAGAAGTGACTTACAATTCTCCAAGTCTACAGCTGTATAAAAAGCAATTATTGAAGGCTACCACTTCATCGAACATGGCTGCACTGAGGACATCATTTGCAGTGGCTAACCACATTGCTAAAGCTAAGAAGGCCTTTACTATTGGTGAAGAGCTGATTCTGCCTGCTGCTAAGGACGTTCATCATGAACTTGTCGGAGAGGCTGCAGGTCAGAAAGCAGCTTGTGCTCCTCTTTCGGCTAGCACCATAATTATATGAATTGATGAAACAGCAGAGGATTTCGAGTCGTATGCAATCCAGACTGACCAGACTATGCACATTAATGACGAGGAGACAATGCTTGTTTTTGTGCAATATATTTTTAGGAGGATGTGCATGAGGACATCTTATATGCACTTTTGTTGCCACCTAACACCACAGCTGCAGAACTATTCAAGTCTTTGAATGATTACATATCAGGAAAATTGAATCGGTCATGTTGTGTTGGCATATGAATGGATGGGGTGGCTTCTGTGACTGGGCAGCTTTCTGATTTCACTACTTGGGTCAAAGAGGTTGCTTCTGAATGTGAGTCTACGCACTGTGTCATCCACAGGGAAATTCTGGCTAGCTGAAAAATGTCACCGGAACTTAATAATTTTTTGCAGGATGTGATTAAAATGATCAACCGCATTACAGTACATGCCCTTAACTCATGTCTGTTCACGCAGCTCTGTGAGGAGAGGGATGCAGAACACACACCTCTCCTCTTATACACAGAAGTGAGGTGGCTCTCTAAAGGTACTTCCCTGGCCAGAAATTTTGAGTTACAGAGATTTCTTTTAGAAAAATTGTTGTTTCTGTAGCATACTTCAATGACACAGAATGGGCTGCAAAACTTACTCCTATGACATGTTCAACCTGCTGATTGAACCCAATCGACCATTTAAGAGGAGACTGGCAACTGTGTTCAAGTTGGCAGATAAAGTGGATGCATTCAAAGACTAACTGGAATTATGAGGTGACAGGTGAACATGGGGATTTCTGATATGTTTCAAACATTAGCAGAGATTTCGAAAGAGGCTGAGCCAGGCCTTCTTTCTCTCAGCTGGTGCATGATCCCTCATTTTAGCTTTCAAAATAGCTTGAACATTACTTCTCAACTGTAAACACTCCCAAATTGGGATGGAATGGGTCTGTGACCTATTTGGGAATAAGTCAGGTGAATTGACTTTTTCTGTTTTGGAAGAGGATCAGATGCTTGAGATTACAAGTGATAGTGTTCTTGAAAGTATGTTTGAGACAACTTCACATCTCTGTACCATCTTTATGTTCAAGTCAAGATGGAATAGCACTGAAGAGCCTGCTTCCATTTCCGACATCCTGTCTTTGTGAAGCAGGGTTTTCTGCAGTGACAGTAACCAAAATGAGATTATGGAGTAGATTAGGCATAAGTGACACACTCAGGTGTCCCTATCTCCCATCACTTCTAGATATGATCATCTAGTTGCAGGAAGCCAAGCTCTGGGCTCCCACTGATTCTGCATTATGGTGAGTTGTAATATTATTTCATTGTATATTACAATGAGACAATAATAGAAATAAAGTGCAAAAAATGCAATGCGCTTGAATCATCCTGAAACCCCTCCCCCGTGGAGGAATTCTCTTGCACAAAACCAATCTTTGGTGCCAAAAATGTTGGGTACAGCGTCTCTAACAGGGTGGAGGCTGCAAAGTCAGCCTCTTGGTCACTAGGGGGCTGAATAAAACATTTGGAGAAGGAAGACGAGGCCTGAGTGCAGTGGAGGTATTGGTGCTGTCAACCTCAGGGACTAAATTAAATCCTATAAGCTCCTCCAGAGGACTTGACCTTGGCCCCAGGACTGAAGGTTGATATGATCTTTCTGGAAAAAGCAATGTGATTATAGAAAATATTTACTGAGTGCCCACTCTATGCCAGACACTGTGCCCAATACCTGTAGTGCATTATCTCATTTAAATCAGCACAGCAATCCTGTGTCATGGTATCATTATTGTCCCTGTGTTCAGATGGAAAACAAGGGCTGGAGAGATGAAGAGAACTGTGGCAACAGATCTGGACAAGAAAGGATGGGAACCCAGGCACTCTGCCATGGAAAGTGCCTCCTTAACCTCTGGGATCATATCAAAATAGACTTTGATCACAGCTGGCGGTTATTGGAGTTTACTTGAGGAAATAATAAGACAATTGCATAAGTCAGAACAAACTAGACCTAAAAATCTCAATGCCCTATTCTGGTAGGAGACCAATCAAATAAATTATTCATACACAATTACATAGATTGCACAGGTTCATTTATTTATATTTGCCTACTAAACCAATTTTGCTGGGATAAACTCTTTTTGCTTATAATTTTTTACCTATTACTGATTTAAGTTTCCTAATCTTTAGGGATTTTTATAAAAGTATCTAGCTTTATGAAGAATATGGTATATATGCAGTTTTGTGTGTGTGTGTGTGTGTGTGTGTGTGTGTGTGTGTTTTCTTTTTCAGTGCTGGGGGTCAAACCCAGGGCCTCACATGAATTATTATATAGCCTTAAAACAAAATAATATATAATAGCTAAGAGTGCTGATCTAGAAGTTATATATTGAAATGGAAAACTCTTCATAGACTATCAAGTTTAAAACCAAGTTAGAAGCTACACACAGTGGCACATACCTGTAATCCCAGCACTGAGGGAGGCCGAGGGAGGAGGATGGCAAGCTTGAGCTCAGCCTAGGCAATTTAGTGAGACCCTGTCTCAAGATAAAAAAATAAAAGGGGCTGGAGATGGAGCTCAGTGGTGAAGTGTCCCTGGTCCAGTCCCCAGTACTACGAAAGAAAGAAAGAAAGGAAGAAAGAAAGAAAGGAAGAAAGAAAGAAAGGAAGAAAGAAAGAAAGAAAGAAAGAAAGAAAGAAAGAAGGAAAGAAAGAAGGAGAATAAGTTAGAGAAGATTAGAAAACACATCCTGTTCAATAACCAGAAAGCAAAAAATCGAAGGGTATATATATATATGCAGAAAGGGACACTAAACTATCAACAGCTGGCTAAATCTGAGGGGAATTTTAATTTTCATCTTTACATTTTTCTTTGTGGTCTAATTTTTCTATCATATATCTTTTGGGTAATGTTTTTTTAAAAGAAATTCAAACTAAGATGTTTCAGGATATGAAAGAACAATGCCTGCATAAAGGAAGTGGAAGGAACAAATAGGAACTAATTTTTGAAACTGTCCTGGGCACTAATTTTAACTCTAAAACTCTTGGCAGCTAAAGGAAAAAGAGAAACATATTGTTTTTTGTATCATTTTCACATTATTTCAGTTAATGTTTTAGGAGCAAGTCTCTGAAATGGTTTTCCCCATTTATAATTGTTTGCTCCTGTGAACTTCAGCATGTGGGAAATGAACAGCTGCTTGACGCAAGTCCCGACTCCACGTCACCAGCTCTCTGCTCCACTGGAGCTGTGCGTGCTGAGTACCTCTGGGTGGCGGGCTGGGGGCTGAGGGCTAAAACTTCTCTTCCTTGAAGCAACATTCAGATTCCCAGCTCCTGCTCAGCCCCCATCTGGAATCCCATTTCATACAAATCCTTCCGGTTCTTAGGTGTACTTCAAGCCCCTCCATTGGCCTCCACTTCAAACCAACTCCCTGTGTTGTGCACCCCACACTCCCCAATTCAGTGCCTGCACATCCCCTTGTCGTTTCATCAGCAAGCCCTGTGACTCCACTGCCAGACTAGTGAAGCTTCCAGAGCACGTTCTGACCTGTAACACACCCTGGAATTAGTGCTTTAGAGGTTAAGGGAAGACCTGACAGCTTTGAGGAACTGCGAGTCCAGATTAACCCCGGGCTCTCCCAGTTTCAGCGCTGAAAGTTCTGCATCCAGAAAAACCGTTTGGTCTTGGCAAGATAGCCAGGCAACTTGGGGCAGTGGCACATGCCTATAGTACCAGCTGATCAGGAGGCTGAGGCAGGGAGATCATTTGAGCCCAAGAGTTTTGAGACCAGCCTGGAGAAGAGAGTGAGTTCCTGTCTAAAAACAAGAAAGATAGTGGTGCACTTTATGCACTGATGGATACTCACTATTTATTTTTTGATTGTGTGGGTTGTTTAATGTGGTAAAATTTTTACTGGCCACATGCTCAATTTTAGCTGCACTAGATTGACAAAAACTCCTTGCGAGTTTTTATGACCCTAAGCAAACTCTGGAAGCAGAAAAAAGCAGGGAGTATTTATCCAGTGAAGGAAACTGAGGCTGAAAAGAGTTTTGAAATTTTCCCAGGTATTAAGTATTGGTCAAAAATACAAGCTAGGTCTTTTGACTCCTAACTGGGGCTCCCTAGAATCTGAAAATAGCCACCACACACCTTTAGTCATTTCACATAATTGCAAAAAACCTTTGTGAAGAAAACCACAAATTGTAGTTTGAGAGCCAAAAGACTTACACAAATGGAACCTAGAATATTCTAATTCGAATGGAACCATTCAATATGGCAAAGATAATTCCCCCCGAATTCACTGATCTAAATGGAATGCAATTTCAAACAAAATTCCTGCAAGACTTTTTCTTGTGATATAACAAAATGATTCTAAAATTCATCCTACCTCTTAGAGACAAGGTTAGAAGTTTCTGAAAAGGAATAATTATAAAGGGGGAAATTATATTATGGGATTAAAAGTTAATTATAGTGATGAAACAGTGCAAGGGCAGAGAATTGGTTGATCCATAGATTTTTTTTTAAAAATCCAAAAAAGAACCCAAAGTATTTAAGAAATTTGGTATATAAGTGGCTTAAATAATTAGAGAAATCAGTAAATGATGTTAGGTGAGCTGGCTGATGATCTGAATGCAAATAAAATCAGGTCCCTGCTTCTCTCAAAATACCAAAATACATTTCAGATGGCTTGCATCTTTTACTGTAAAAAGCAAGGCTGCAAAAGAACCAGAAAAACCAGTAAATATTTATGTGACCTTCTAGTGTAGAAAACCTTCTAAATATAACAGAAAAGGCAAGCACCATAAGAGTAAAAAGAGATCATCTTTGACTACACAAAAAAATCCATTTGTAACAAGTACAATAGAATTGACAGTGTGGGAAAACCCTTCGCTGCCTTTCTGACAATTTGAAAGACTTCTTACAAATTGTTGAGAAAAAGACACACTAACAGGAAAATGGCAAAGGACAATTTGCCAGAGAAGTACAAATGAAAGTGAAATCATTAAAAAAAAATTCTAAACTCGGAGTAAGCAAATGAAAATAAATTAAAAAAGCAAAAAGATCTGCCTTTCTTTTTTCCTTTCTTTTACTTAGTCTGATGAGCAGAAAAATGGAAGCAATAATATCTTTTCCTGCTCAGGTATGGAAAGCAGGCGTTCCATAAACCCAGTTGTAGCAGGTCCCAAAGGGGCTTGTGGATAGTTTTTGATCCAGCGATTATATAGAAATGTGTTTAATGGAATAATCAGAGATATGTGCAAATGTCTCTTTATAATTATGTCCAGAGGTTTTTTATTTATTGGAGTTAAAAGGAAGAAAGAACCTAAATGTCTAGTTCCAGGGAACTGACTGAACAAGTGACAGTGTATTGGCCCCATAGAACAAGATGCAGTTATAGAAGGCTATAAGCAGTGGATGTCATAAAAGAATATTTAATGCCATGAAAACACAGCTGGAAATGTGTATTACTCGGCTGCATGCACGATATGCCCCTGTTTGGTTACACACATGCACACGTGGTATGAATTGTGCATTTCTAATGATTTCATTCTTTTTCACTTCTATGCATTCTACAGGATCCTTTTTTTTTTTTTTTTTGAAACAGGGTCTTCATGTGTAGTTCAGGCCTTGAACTCACTGTGTGGTCCAAGCTGGCCTCAAACTCATGGTTATCCTCCTGCCTCAGCCTCCCAAGTGCTGGGATTACCTAAGTGCATGTGCCACCACACCTTGTAGTGTAAGTATACATTCATTTAGTTTTTCTAATCAGGAAAAATAATAGTTATTGTTGATTGTTATTAAAGAGAAATTGGGTTGGGGGTTTAGCCCAAGCGGTAGAGCGCTTGCCTAACAAGTACAAGGCCCTGAGTTTGATCCCCAGCACCAAAACAAAAAACAAAAAGAAAACAAATAAAGAGAAACTGACAGATCCTAGGCCATGGCATTTTTGGTTGTTGTTGTTTTAAGCAGTGACAGAGTTTATTTAAAAGGCAAAATGGAGATTGGGAGACACTGGCTCTGCAGAGCGACCTTAGGCAAAACAAAGAAGAAGTTAAAAAAAAAAAGAAAAAGAAAATAAAAATTTGAACCACATCTGAGAGACATGGTATGGGCTATCATGAAAAGATATGATAGCCGGCCATGGCATTTTGAGAGTATGGAATTATGGAGACATTCATGTTCTCTGAAATTTACTTCTGGAATGCATGGGTTTTTGTTCATTGAATGTGATCACTTTCATAGTCAAAAGAAAGCAATTTTTAAAAAGAAAGAAAGACTGGAGAGCAAAGAAGTTTGTACTCTGAATCCCCCTATTTCATTTTTCAAAATTTGCTTAACCTGAGTATAAGCAAATATTTATAAAACCTGCTCATCCCAGCAGTGTTTATAGTAGAAAGAACAACCAAACAAAAATGTGATAACAGATATATTGACACCATCTCAATATCTAACGACAAGGAGATGGACAAATACATTTGGGCAAACCCATGAGATGGACTTATGGCTGCACAGTGAAGCGACATGAATCTTGTCTGTCTCAGGTCCCAGCTCTGTGACATTGTCTAAGTTACTCAACTGTTCTGAATTTCACCAGCCTCATTAGTAAAACGGGGATCATGGTACTTACCTTACAGGATGGCTGGGAGGACTTTTATCAGTCAGAGTTCAGGCAGGAAACCAATGAAACACTCAAACTGGGTCATCTGGGGAGAGTTTACTAAAGGGACTCCACGGAGGGGAGGCAGGGCACAGAGAAGTCACAAAGGAGAGTGCGGTGGCAGCAGGAAGTCCCAGGAGCAATTATCAGATCCCTGCCCCTACTCTCCAGTCTGCTCTGAGATCTCTGTCCCAGCATGTGGTGGCTGCATCAGTGGGACATCCCAACAACCCCGAATCTTAGTGGCCACCAACTGCCAGCATTTGTGCCTCCCCCTCTGACCACCAAGGGCGGCTCTGCCTCAGGTCCCCGGTTGGTGTCAGGTCACTGTGTCCTGGGATCATCGGCTAAGAGGCCAAACAGGCAAAGCCATGGCTGCCCTCTTGCAGGTCTGCAGACCGTCCACTGGCTGACGTGGGACCCGCAGCTGAGCCCCAAATAAATCAGTTCAGCAGATATTTGTATTTCATATGCTCACACAGCAAATCCTTACCCTGGGAGGAGGCCAGGGACAAGAGCTGGAATCACTATGAAATCCACGTCACCACTGGCCAGCCCAGGGCGGTTAGAGGACCCAGGAGCTCCTCAAGGGAGATTGTGTATTCAGCCTCCCCCGGTGCAGGGCAGCAGATCTTATTTTAAATTTCATCAATCAATGCATGTTAATATTCCATGAAGAAGTTGGTACAAGCATTAACGTATTTTAACCCATTTCAATCCCATGATCCTCTCTCTGTGCTTCCCTCTCCCACCTGTTTCCTTCCTGTCTCCAAAAGTCCAACTCCTGGTCTCTTGAGCTCTTTCCTTTATTTTAATTTTTTCCTTTATTTTAATTAATTATTAATGTATTTTTTTAGGTTTCTACTATAGGAGAAATCACATGATTATGTATTTACCTTTTTTAGTCTGGCTAATTTCACTAACCATGATGGTTTTCTAGTTTCGTGCATTTTCCTGCAAATGACATGATTTCATTCTTCTTCATAGTTGAGTAATACTCCATTTTCTTTATCCTTTCTTCTGTTGATAGGAATCTGGGCTGTTTGCAGAATTTAACTATTGTGAATTATGCTGCAGTAAGCAAGAATGTAGTAGAATGAAGTCCTTAATTATTCTGGGAATGTTCCCAAGAGTGGTATAGCTACATCAGAGGGTATTTCTAGGTTTAGTCTTTGGAGGCGGAATCTCCATACTGATTTCCGTAGCGGGTGTATTAGTTTACATTCCCACCAATAGTGGAGGAGGGTTCTTTTCCCCTGCATCCTCATCAGCACTTATTGTTTTCTGTATTCTTTTCTTTCTTCAGATGTGAACATGGAAATTCAATAGAATTGGATTTTTTATATTTTAAATTTTAAATTTTTTAATTTAAAAATTTTTAAATTTTGTCGGCTGGGGATTTAGCTCAGTGATTAGAGTGCTTGCCTTGCAAGCACAAGGGCCTGAGTTAGATCCCCGGCACCACAAAAAAAAAAAATTAAAATTTTTTCTCAATTCTTATTTTATTAGTCCATGTTTGCAGTACATGATTAATTCCTTGTGGGGAGTTGGCACATGCACATAACGCATCTTAATTCTTTTCTCATCCCTTCCCTGTTTTTTTGTATTCTTGAAAACCGTTCTGACTCAGGTGAGCTACAATCACAGTGTAGTTTAAATTTGCATTTCTCTAAGTAGCAAAAGCTGCATGGCACCAGCACAAAACCAGAAATGTAGATCAATGGAGTCGGGTAGATGACCCAGAAATGAACCCAAGCACCCACAGCCAGATGATTTTTGACAAAAGGACCAAAAAATACGCCACAGAGGAAAGACAGTCTTTTTAAGGGGAAACTAGAGATCAATATGCAAAGAACTAAAACAAAATCCCAATCTGTCACCTTGGACTAAAATAAAAATGGATCAGAGAACTAGGGTATCAAAGTGGACACTGAAACTTCTGGGAGACACCATAGGGGAACACTAGGAGCTGTAAGCACAGACAAAAACTTCCGGGTCAGGGCTCCAAAAGCGCAGGAAGTAATACTGGGAATCAACAAATGGGACTTATCAAATTAAAACTTTTCTGCACAGAAAAGGAAACAATTAACTGTGAAGAGACCACCACTGAATGGGAGAAAATCTTTGCCGGCACCTCCTCTGATAGAGGATTACTATCTAGAATGTATAAAGAATTTAAAATTTAATCACCAATAGACAATGAACCCAATAAAAAGGTGGGTGAATAAACAAAACAGATACTTCTCGAAACAAGTTCAAATGGACAAACAGCATGTGAAAAAATGTTCAACCTCTCTAGTCATCTGAGGGCCAGGATCTTCAGGGCCTACGCAAGCTAATATTTTAAATGAGTTTAGGATGGGGGCAGGCGCATTAAAAAAAAGTATATATTATATATATATTTCTTTTTGTGATACTGGGGTTTGAACTCAGGGCCTTCACACTAAGCTACATCTTATTTATTTTTAAGTTTTGAGACAGAGTCTCATTAAGTCACTAAGTTGCCCAGGCTGGGCTTGAACTTGTGATTCTCCTGCCTCAGTCTCTCAGAGTGCTGGGATTACAGGCATCTACCACCAGGCCCAGTTAAGTGTTCATTAAACAAAACAATAAAATATGATACCATTGAGAATGATGTCTTCAAGAATTTTAATTAAATGCTTATAATATTCATAGTTAATTGGAAAGTGAAAGAGGTTATGAAGCAAATATATTTGTATAGCATAATAGAATTTTAAAATCCAATGTACCCAGAAGAAAGACTGGAAGGAAATTAGGCAAAATGTTCATGTTGTGGCTGGGAAGGAGACTCATGGGGTGTTTTCATTTTGTTGTCACATATGGCCTCCTAGGTTGCGCACTATACAACTCCAGGAGGCCCTGTTTATCCCCTTCACACCTCTAATTTGCCCAACCTCCTTTACTGCCCACAGCCTCTAAAACACAGATGTATTAAAACTGCGGCCTCACCTCGTCTTCCCGAAACATTTCAAAAACAAATGAAGTTGACCTACTTTGTCTTTTTACTCATGTCTAACAAAGATTACTCCTGAGTCTGAAGACTGTTGTGAAGGTAACTTGCTCACCATCTCTGAGACCTGCAGTGCGCATGCCCCACTGTGGAGCGGAGTAGCATTGCTCTGTGTGTGTTGCATAAATAAAGAAAACATATTTGGCTTGAGTGAGTTATTAAGCATTTTTAAAACCTTGAAATATATTTTACCTTCTGGAGAAATCCAGAACTACTGAATCAGAAACGATGAATCTAAACAAAATGCTGATATTAAATTCACAATGGAGGCATTGAAAGTAAAATGATTTAAAGTGAAAAGATCTGGCATCTCACTTCTCTGAGAGCCCCCAAGCCACTCCTGGGTGCATCCTAAAAATCCCTGCCTAATAAACTTTTCCTGTGCCTCTTAAAAAATGAAATAAAGTAAGGTGAAAGGATTTAAAGTAAAATGGCTTCTCTCCCCATGCCTATGATGGCTGGAACCTTGTTTTCAATGCCATTCAGACCAGTCCTGGGCTTCTAGTTGTTTTTTTGGTGGGGTTTTTTGGGGTTTTTGTTGTTGTTGTGTTTTGTGTGGTTTTTTTTTTTTTTTGCTTTTTGAGGCAAGGTTTTGTTATGTTCAGCTGGCCTTAGCCTCATTGTGTAGCCCAGAATGGCCTCAAACTTACAGCAATCCTCTTGCCTCAGCTCCCCAAATTCTGGGATGACAGTGTTTTGAGACAGAGTGTTGCTATGTACCCAGGCTGGCCTTGAACTCACGTCAATCCTCCTGCCTCAGTGTTACGGTTTGTTTCTAGATGTCCCTCCAAAGCCTCCTGTAGTCATAGGAGGTGGCTGGATCTAGAGTGTGTGATGCTGGGATTCAGGGCGTGTGATTACTAAATGAATCCACTGATTGGTGTGGCACTGCTCTGACCCCGGCAGCCTGGATAAAATATAAGGGGCAAAAAGAAGTTGGTTAGCTCCCTTGCTCACCCCCTTACTTGCCTTGCTGCCTTCTGCCTGTCTGCCCTCCCACGCTGCCTTGGACCTAGCCAATTATGGAACAAAATCTCTACAGTCTGTGAGCTAAACCTTCCTCCCTTAACTTTGGATGTTGGATGTTTCCTTCTGAATACTGGGATTACAGGCGTGTGCTACCAGGCCTGGCGTCATGGTTTTGTATATGAGAAAATGAATATTGTTACTACCTAAGCAACTCCAGTTGGCTGTTCTATTCCTTGAAGCTAAAGCATCAATGCTGTCTCTCTCACACACACACACACACACACACACACACACACACACATGCACACATGTACATACCTCCTCTTTGAAGCCTTCCATTCCCTAGGTAGAGTTAAATACCTCCTTCTATGTCCATAACCCACTATATGCACCTCTATTCTTTTATTTAAAATTTTTTTTATTAGTATATGTTTGCCATCGGTAATGTTTACATCCATCTTAGGGAGGAAGTACAGGTACAAAACACATCCTACTCCTGTTTATTCTCCTTCCCCTCTAGATCCTTTTCCTATTTGCAAATGATCCAGTTCCCTGTTTCCTGTTGTCTATTTTTTGGTTTTTGAACTTATTTATACTTCGGGTTTCTCATAGAAGCCAGTATCCCTCTATTCTAGAATAGCAGATAGTGTCAGACATTCACAAGATTTGGTTGTGAGATTGTCCGAAGAAGTCGCAGACTCTCTTCCACTGCTGTGACTGCAGTGCCCCTTGGAGAGCAGTGGGTGTGGAGGAGAGGTGGACCCATCTGTGGGCACACCCTGGGGTGGTCTCAGGCTGTTGGGGAAGGCTGAGTCAGGAAAGCCCCAGGGACCACGCCTGGTCCTGAGCCCCTGGCAGGATGCCGGGGAAACCGGTCTGCTGAGCAGGAAGTTACCGGACTGTAGGTGGGGCATCCAGAGGACAGTGCATCCCTAGGATTCTTTTCAGACTTTTCTTTTTTTAAAATTTAATTTAGTTATTTTTTCTTTTTTTAATTTTAGAGATAAAAATGTTGGCTTTGTTTCAAATCTAAACGGGAGGGTGTGGGACAGTGGTGAACTCGCCGTCCCTAATGCCACCCTCCACCCCTGCTGGCACGGCTGTCCTCCTTTTCCTCTCTGGCACCATTAAGAGGCTGCAGTGTTTAAATATGCCACTCACCTTGGTTTGGTTTTCGCTTTTCTTTCTTTCTCTTTTTCTCCCCCCACCTTTTTTCAATTCTGTAGATTGAAACCAGGGAGCATTCAGTCCCCGACCCCCATTTTGAGACAGGGTCTCACTAGGTGGTTAAATTACCCAGCTGGACCTCAATCTTGGGATCCTCCTGCCTCAGCCTCCAAGAGTACTGGGATTATAGATATGTGACACTTTGTTGGGCTTTTTGCTTTCTTCCAATACAAAGAACGCAGCCTCTGAACCAGCTGAGAACATGGCTTTTGCAGCTTAGACTGGTTCATGTTGGGTATCGTTGTATGTGGACACTTTCTATACAAAGCCCAACGTGACACCCAGAGTTATTGGCAGAAATCCACATGATTCTGAGTTTGAAACTTGGGACTTTGAGTCACAGTGAAAGTAGCCCGTGCATGTGCACCCTGCTGTTGGGGTTCAAATGTCCCATTGAGTAACCTGGTAGACAAGTTCAATGAAGGGAAAAGACCAAGAAGAGAACATTGCAGGCCATCCAAACCTCATTTGCTGGGTAGTAGCTGTGCGGTGTGATTGAAAAATATGGTGACTGTTTAAATTTTAAAAAATTATGCTGAGACACATGGCCATGAATCTCCCACTAACTACTCCCCTTTGCTTTGAACACGCTCATCCCATCATTCTTGCCACTTTCTGCAGCAGCCCGGAAAGTCCTCTTTCATGAGTGTCTTTCGTTGTACTGTCATGGCTACCCTGAGCTGGGACCCCAGCTGGGGGGGATTGGCCCCAGAGCTGGGCCCAAACTTGGGGCCTTCCAGCCTCCAACCCCCATACTCTGCCCCAGCTCAGGCAGAACAGGAAATAAGTGAGGAAGAACCGAGAGCTCTGGGAACATGACCAGGACACCATTTCTGGGTTCTGTAGAGTAAACTGAGCTGATCAGCTTCCATTTGTGGGCTTCAGCCTCTTCAGCCTAGTGCTTGGCCCAAAAAAGCACCCAGCATGCCTGCCCTGAGCCCCACTGCAGGGCCACAGGCTCTACTCGCCTCATCCTGACCGAGGGTCGGGCAGACATCTCCTGTGCTCTCAGGGGCTGGCGAGTGTGCATGACTAGTGTGGCCGTCCCCTCTGTGACCAGCTCAGAGGAAACCGTCTGTGACCGTGAGTTCGTGACGTCAGCCGTGGCGAAAGAAAAGGGAAGTTGGGTTAAATACGCCAAGGCTCCACCCATTTCTATCTGAGTTTAGATTTGTGTGTTTCATTCACATCTGCAACATTTCTCCTCTGCTTTCTTCCCTGGGGGATCCGCGGTGGAAGGGAGATGACTCATCGCTCAGCCACATCTTTTCGTCACTGTTTAATCCCTTAATGTAAAAGAGAATTAGGCAAGAGGATTAAGGGAGATTAAACAAGATTCATTACCGAGTTATTAAAAATTAAGCTCTGCTTAAAATAACCTAAGAAGGGATGTGTACAGCCATACACAGGACACGAAAACTCCATATTCAGGCACAACAGATGTTATCCACTCGGTCCTTGGTAAAATCAATAACCAACAATGTGCTTAGAAGATGCCATTAATGTTTCCTCATCCACGACGATGGTTTCCTGGACTCCTGAAGGGCGAGTACAGACCTAGCCAAGCCTCTCGCACACTGGCATGGGCTAGTCCTCCTCCATCACAGGACCAGCTCTTCCTTCCAGGAGGGGACACACCCTTCCAGCCTCTGCACCATCATACTCTTGTCACTCTCTTGGGGGTGGGAGGGCTGGTAAACCCCCAGGGCTTTCTCAGGACCAGGGCTTAAGGAAGACACTGAAATCTTACTGAGCTTGGTCCCAGGTCTTCCTTCTTCCTTTTTTTTTTTTTTTTTTGGTTTTTTCTTTGGGTTTTTTGAGGGGGGTGCTGGGGATCAAACTCAGGGCCTTGCACTTGCTAGGCAAGTGCTCTACCACTTGAGCTAAATCCCCAGCCCCTCCTTCTTCATTTTTAATGACAGATTTGGCCTCCAAGGTCACTTTCATAATCTCTTCATGCCCTCTAGACTTTATGTAGGAGACCAGAGATTGCCGATCTGGGAAAAACAGAAAAAGTAAAATTAGGTTTTCCTCAGAGAATGTCTTTAAAAAAAAAAAAAAGGTTTAGGTTATAGAAAGAGGAGTAAAACGTTTTAATATAAGGTTTTACATTTTGCTTAGTGAGCTGGAAAAGGTGGCATATGCCTGTAATCCCAGAACTCAGGAGGCTGAGGCAGGAGGACTGCCGTGAGTTCAAGACAAACCTGGACTACATAGTGAAACCCTGTCTCAAAAACTTAAAAAAAAAAAGTTACGTTGGAGATTTAGTTCACTGGTAGAGCGCTTGCTCAGCAAGCACAAGGCTCTGAGTTTGATCCCCAGCGCCCCCCCAAATGTTATTTAGTAAGTTTTACTCCTCTCCAGGTGCTTAAGTCTCAGAAACGACACTTGCAGATGTTAGAGATAGACTGAGACTCTCGGGAGACCAAGCTCATGTGGCCTTCAGAGCAGCTGGGTGTTTCACGTGGAGGGACCGTGCTGTGTGCAGGCTTCCTGCTGCCATGTTTAGGGTCAGGGTTTGTAACTCGCTTAGGAGGATCATGGGTGGGCAGGTCTCTGAGTCCCGTGAACTTGCAGCAGTTTTCCTTTTATGTACATGGGTCAGGGGAGTATGGAGTATCTCAAGCTTTCATCAGATTATCAGAGTCCATGACCCAAAGGTGAAGAGCCTGCTTCCAAGACTGAAGTACTCGCCTTCTGGATTCAGCTGCAGGACACGTCTTCAATATGGGTAATCTTACTGTCTCCGTCTTACAGATGAGGAAACAGGCTGAGAGAGTTTGAGTGACTTGTCTAAAATCACACTGCTAAATGCTTGTCCAAATCAGGTGGGGTTGCTATAGCAAACTACCATAGACTAGGTGGCACCACAACAGAAATGCGTTTCTCACAGTGCTAGAGCTTGGAGTCTAAGATCAGTCACTAGCTCGGGCAGGTTCTGGTGAGGACTAACTATCTTCTGAGTTGCAGACTGTGTCTTCTACTTGTATCCTTATGTGGCGGAAAGAGGTTAGAGAATGTACTAGGGTCTCTTATATGAGGGCAGTAATCCCATTCACAAGGGCCCCATCCTCATAACTCAATTCCTTCCCTGAGCTCCACTTCTTAATAATACACTGAGGGTTAAGAGTTCAACACATGAAGCTTGAGGGGAAAAAATACACAGTTCCTAATGATGGTGAGGCAGGGTTGTACACCCAGACCCGTCTGACTTCAGAACCCTCCTGCGTGGAACCTAGATGGGACCAGGTGTAACCAAGAGAACATGGTGGAAATGATGTATAGGCTGTGAAAAGTTGTCAGAGCTTCCACTTTTGCATTTTTTGGAGCTCTGTGCTGCCATATACAAGGACTGATGATTCTGATGGAGAGGCCACATGGAAAGATAGAGTTCCTGAGACTGTCCTGGCTACCCAGTGTTCCACCTGAGTCCAGCTGTGCAGCCACCCCTGGCATTGTACCAGACATGTAGGGGAGCTATCTTGGATATCCTGGGCTGTAGGGCTTCCAGGTGACCTCAGCCCCTGCCAACATCATATAGAGCAGAAGAACCAGCCAGCAGAGCCCAGTCAACCTACAGAAACATGAGAGATAATACAATGTACAATGACTGTTGTTTCAAGCCCCTAAACTGTGGGATGATTTGTTATATAGCAATGGATAACCAAACACTTACATATCAAACCTAATTATTTGAACAGGTAGACAAAGTAAATAAAAAGCATACTATAACAAGGTGATTCAAATATGCATTTATTTCACAGAGCATCCAGTCAGGAATAAGCCTCATGAAAGCAATACACGGACCACAATAACATAACAACTTACACCACTAGGATGGCTATAATAAAAAAAGACAGACATGGGCTGGGATTTAGCTCAAGTGGTAGAGAGTACAAGTACTCTAGCAAGTACAAGGCCCTGAGTTCAATCCCCAGCACCAAAAAAAAAAAAAAAAAAAAGACAGAAGTGTAGACAAGGATGTCTAGGAATTGGAATGTTCACATACTCCCAGTGGGAATGTAAGATGGCATAGCTGTGTGGAAAAACATGGCAGTTCTGGGGAATAGTAAACAGATTTATTGTGTGACCCAGCAATTCCACTACTGTGTATATACCCAAGAGAAATTAAAATCTGTGTTCCTAAACCAAGATACATCATGTACAGGTACAAAATAACCATGATGAATGTGATCATTATGTATAGAGCGCACCAATACATGGTCTTGGTAAAAACAAAAACAGAAACAAAATCTGTGTTCCTACAAAAACTTGTACAAGAATGCTCATAAGCAACATTATTCATAATGGCCAAAAAGGAGAAACTACTCAAATGTTGATTAACTGATGAATGGACAGATAACATTCCATTGGCCCTACAAACAGAATATTACTTGGCAATAAAGAGGAAGTACTTATACCTGCTATGGTATGGATGAACCTTGAAAATGTTAAGTGAAAGAAGCCAGTCGTAGAGACCAGAGATTATTTATATGAAATGTCAGAATAGGCAAATCTACAAAAACTAATCTATAAAGTGAGAAGCTGCCAGATAATAAAACTAATCTATAATTAGTGATCGCCAAAAGTCGGGAGCAGCAAAGAGATATGGCTAATGTGTAGGAAATTTATTTGAGGGAGTGATAAAAACATTCTAAGTTTGTGTTGATGATTTCAAATTGTAAATCTATTTAAAACATGACGTATAGGGCTGGGGATTTAGCTCAGTGGTTAGAATGCTTGCCTAGCAAGCACAAGGCCCTGAGTTCGATTCCCAGGACCAAAAAAAAAAAAAAAAAAAAAGGCTCTAAAACATGACGTATATTTTAAATGAGTGAATTATATAGTATGTGAGTTTTATCTCCATAAAACTGTTAACAAAAATGTCATCTTCGGTAAGACTGAAGTAGATGTTGTTTTGAGCACTCTGGGTTCTGGCTGTTGCCTGTGATCAGATAGGGCTAAGCAACCCAGATGTCTGATCATAACGATATTTACATGGGCTTTTCCAGAGGGAGTTTGGAGACATCTGAAATGAGACCGAACGTCAGTTTACTGAGCAATAAGTGCAGTGTAGTTTTACAGTTTGGGTTCTCGCCTTCTTCTCACCAAATGATGGTCACTACAGAGAGGGGCTCCGAGTCCCGACAGTCTTTGGAAGATTTTGTTAAGTCACTTCTTAGAACCTGCTGTGTTGTGGGTTCCACACTCTTGCTTTTCGTCACATTCTTCTGTCAAGTGTCTTATGTATCTTCTGATTATGATTAGAAAGTGACGTCATCTTGTCACCATGAAGAATGGGAGGAGGGAAGTATCACTCCCTTCCCAACTTCCCGGAAAATAAAACAATGTTTATGGCTACACTTGCAGGAATATCCAAAGTGTCTGAACTCACCACATAAGTGACAGCTGGGCTGCCCAGAAACAGGATGGTGGTAAAATTTTTACGCTATGGTTGCCTTTTTATTTGTTTCATATGGTTTTGAAATAAATATGTATGCTATATTTGCTATTGGGTACAGTTTTATACAGATGCATTAATTCAAAACTATTAATCAGTGTGCATTGAAGTCTTCTGTGAACTTACCAATGTTTTAGCTTCTTACCTTACAACTAAAGTAATAAATATTTACTGATGAATCGGAAACATGTCAGGCTTCGTGCTGGGCTCTGAGGACTCAGTCTAGACAGATCACAAATTCCTGCCCTCACGTAGCTCACAGTAGAGAACAAATATCTCGCTGCATGAAGCTATAAGATCTTCAATGTTGGTTTGGATTTACTGTGGATTTATATCTCAATGATTTATATATTTGTTTATTTGGGGCCTTGAGGCTGGGAATGTTACTCAGTGGTAGAGCTCTTGGCTCCCTTGGTGATAGAGAACTTGCCTAGTTTGTGCAAGGCCCTGGTTTGATCCCCAATCAGCACACACACAAACACACAAACACAGACACACACACACACACACACACCACCCTAATAATAATAATAATAATAATAATAGAATTAAAATTAAAGCTTTGCTTTTTTATCTGTTGAATTTTGATAAGGCAATGTTAAAATCTCCCACGTTGGTTACGGAATTATCAAATTCCCCTGTAGGTCTCTCAGTGTCTGCTTATTATACTTTGAAGCTCTGTTGTTAGGTACACAGTGGTTCAGGATTGTCAAAGCTTCCTGACGGATTCTCCTATGCTATGTAATTTAATGGTCATCCTAGCCAGTGAAGTTTTATCACAGATATTATAGTTTTCATCTCTAGTGGTACAGTTTGTGTCTTTTTATATTTTCCATGTATTGGGCTGGAGATTTAGCTTAGTGGTTAGAGAGCTTGCCTTGCAAGCACAAGGCCCCGAGTTCAATCCCCAACACCCCCCCAAAATAAAATAAAATTGTATTTTCCATGTATCTACTTAACAGGCTCAATCTTTCCTCTCTACCTTCTTGAATATATGGAGTATAACTAGAACTCTTTACTGCTCTTATTTACTAAATTCTATCATCTTGCTGTTTCTGGGTATGTTTCTATTATTTGATTTTTCCTCATTATGGATCATAAGCTCCTGTTTCTTTATGTGCCTGGTAAGTTTTGCTTGAATGCTAGACATTGTGTATTTTACCTTTTTAGATGCTGCTTGGTTTGTACTCTTACAAATACTCTTGAACTTTGTTCTGGGAAACAGTTAAATTATTAGGTGATAGTTTCATTCCTCTCAAGGGTTTTTTTTTCCCCCCTGACTGGAGATTGAACCCAGGACCTTCTCACTCAGCTACATCCCTAGCCTTTTTTTCGTCTTTTATTTTGACACAGGGTCTCGTTACTTGGTAACTTGTAACTTGTACAGGCTGGGCTCAGACTTGAGATCTTCCTGCCTCAGTCCCCCAAAGTGCCAGAATTACAGGTGTGCACCACCACACCTGGCTCAGATTAGTCATTTTTAGTAACTGATGTTTATTGGGATTTATGTTGCCAACCCACTTCTTTGCTTACCATCGCATTTTGCCTTTTATTCCTTTGACTAGTATCTTACGGATGAACACCCTCAGCTCTTCCACTGATATGAGTGAGACGTGAACTCTGTCAGGTTTTTGTCCTAAAATATCTTTATCGTATTGTGTGTTCACTCTAGAAACATAATGTAGGTGAATATAGAATGCCAGGTCAACAATTACATTTCCTTGATATACTGACGATATCGTTTCATTTTCTTCTGGGATTTGTTATTGCTGATAAAAAGTCTGTTCACAATCATTATCGTTCTTTTGTAGACACTCAGTCTCTCTGATTTGGCAGGAGTCATTTTTTCTTTGTTCTGTTCTGCAGGTGCGAGGATGTCTTGGTATGGACCTGTATTTACTTATTCTTTCATGATTTAATTTGTGACTGCAATGAGAAGCATTCATTATGTCAGACACTGTCGTGCATTACCCAAGTCCCTCTGCGGTACCCAAGGACCTGGTCCCAGGTGCTGGGAGCTGGCTGTTGCTGGGAGACCGGGCTTGGACGCCAGCCCCTTCCGGGAGTTACTTGCAGCAGAGCAGTCTGCTTTGTCCTCCTGGCTGCAGTCCTTCCTGAGGTCAGCCTGCCTCCGTGATTGGGCCTCTTGTCCCCATGTGGTGCTCTTCTGGGACAGCAGTGGCAAGAGCCCCCATGTCTGGGTGTCAACATTGTGGCTATGAGGAGCAATGTGGTCTTAAGATTTACTAATTCCCCATCTTCCTGTTGGTGGAGTCATCCCGGAAGCTCAGACCGTGGCTCTTCCCCCAGCCCTTCGAACCATCTTGTGAGTACCTCGTTCCCTTGTTCCAGGACCTTTGGTTTAAATGAGGCAGACCCCATGAGCACACCTTCCTCACACGCCCCCATGCTCCTCCTACCAAGGCTGGGGACAAAATTCCACCTCCACTTGTTTGGTCCTTTCGTCCTTTGAAAGCTTCCTGACCCTGGGAACGTAGGACCCATTGTAGGATATTCTCAACCACGTATAGCTCGCACCAATACATTTAGAGAATTTGTAATTTGTCCCATAGCAAATATAGAGCTGCCAAAAGGGAAAAAGAAAAAAAGCAAAAAAACAAAAAACCAACAGTATGTACTTTTTATGGAGAAGGTTTTTCTTTTTTAATTTAAAAGTAAAATGTAGTTATTTTTATGTGAGACAGTTCCCCATCTTGAACACATTTACATTTTTTCTTCCCCCATTTAAAGCTTATTTCCTGAAAAATGTTCAGAAGATTTAAGTGTCTAATATTTTCCAAGACCATTTCATGATTCATCGGTTTATTGTTTGTTAAAATATTAGCCTCCAGAAACTGAAACTGGCTTAAATGGGAATGTTCATCTGGATTTTCTCTTCTGATTTACTTCGTGGATGACATGAAAATGAATTAAAAGATTTAAAGTCAACATTTCACTGAGTCCCTCGGATAAAAAAGAGGCCCTGTAAAAACCAAAGGAGGCTACACAGGCAGCCCTTGTCCTACGAGGCACCCTCAGATATTAGCAGGATTTAGGTGGGCGTGGTGGCACAAGCATGTAATCCCAGCACTAGGAAGGCTGAGGCAGGAGGATCACTGTGAGTCTGAGGCCAGCCTGGGCTACATAGTAAGACCCTGTCTCGAAACAACCAACCAAACAAATAATATTAGCAGACAATATTAGCAGAACACGTAGCAAGAAGGGGCCTTAGGCCCATCACTTCGTTACACAGAGGAAGAAACTGAGCCCCAGCTAAGGGACAGGACTAACTCAGGATCACCAGAGGCCAGAGCATGGAGTGGAGAGCAGGGCTCCTGAAGCCCAGTCTCCAGTGCCCTCTCTCAGGTCTTGCTTCTTTTTTCGGGGGGTGCTGGGGATGGAACTCAGGGTCTTGCGCTTGCTAGGCAAGTGCTCCACCCCTGTGCTAAATCCTCAGCCCCTCCTTGCTTATTTTCAAGTGCACCCTTTATGATTGCCCTTCCCTTTCCCAATTTCTACTTTAGCAAGAGTTAGAGGCCTTTCTGAGTATCCCTGCTTTTGAGAAATACAGAGGCCACTCAAGGAGCTAAGCGTCTCCTTCTCACTTAGAGCTCCATAGAAATTTGGACTCCCATCTCCAGGAAAAGTTCAGAGAGGGAGTCTGACTTGCCTGGAAACACTCAGCTAAATTTGGAGCTCAGCCTCCTGAACACTCGGGCAGTGTCCCTCCCACCTCACCGACTGCGCTGTTTGTTTTACAAAGCACATTAAAAGCCATCCAAAGGGAATTGATGAAGTACAAAAAGAACATCGTTAAAAGGAGCTGTCCTGTACAAGGCAAGCCAGCAACGTTACCTTTCCAAGGTAGACATCAGGAGGAGGTTCCTGTGTAATTTTCCAATCATTTAATGTCTATCTATAGAGTACTTGCAGGTCTGCGTGTCCTTTTATGATGGTCCGAATCAAGGTTAGCCTGAGCAGAAAGCTGCTAAAGGTCAGCGATCATTGTTTAAGTTATGGAAGTGATCTGAACCCATTCCAGCTGTTTAGAAAGTTTAGGAAAGAAAAACTATACCTTAGTTCTACTGTGTGGCATGATATTCGTATTATTCTGCACAGTCCCTGTCTTTCTATTAGAAATGTCTTAACACAGTTTTAAATGGTCTCCCTCCAAGTCTATTCACTTTGTATCCTGCTTCCCCCGGTGGTATTAGATCACACACTTTTGTCACATAAGGTGCTGGCTTCCCGAATGTCAGGCTTAAGGGCTGCAAACCATCACATCTCTTGGGTGCCTGTGATTCCATGGAGCCAGGAACATCATTATGGAGGGTTCACGTCATCAAAGACAGCAATGGCATTTGCTTTAATTTCAAAAAGTAGCTCAATTATTTATTGAAAACATTTTCCTTTTCAAGCTGAACAGAGCATGTGGAGTGAGTGGAGATGATGAATCAGCTCCTCCCTCAGTCTACACATGGCTCGACATGACACCCCGGGGCCTTGTCACTTGAGGATAAATCAGTCTTTATTCTGTACTGTATTATATTCAGTCTACACCCATAATGGATGACGAGGCAAAAATACAGAATACAGAATGCTGTTATTAAGATATATTAAATTAATGGGAAAAATTAAACTGTAATTCTGTACTGACACAGGCTACAGTGTGGACAATCAGTGAAGATACTATGCCAAGTAAAAGGGGTCCGTCACAGAAGGACAGATGTTGTCTGAGTCTCTTTTTATGAAATATCCAGAGAGACAAATCCACATCGACAGAGGGGATCAGTGGCTTCCGCGGACCAGAGGGGGAACACAGAGAATGCCCGCCTCCTGGGCTTCTGGGTTTCTTTGGGGCGATGAAAATATTCTGGAACTAGGTAGAGGAACAGTTCTACAACATTGTGAATGTATTAAATATCACCAACGGTAAATTTTATGTGTATTTTACCACAATACAAATTTATAATTCTGAAAAATCTTCTCGGAGATAGTCCTTACCAGCTATGTAAGTCGAATTTGTTTTATAATTCTAATAGGAAATGTCAAAACATGTCTGATGTCTAAAAATCTGTTTTAAAGGGGAGGAGGAGCAGTTCATTTACAGGAGATAATGATTATCCAAACCCAAATTCCATTCCCAAATGTGTTTGTAGAGACGTGTTTGCAAAATGACAGCCTGAAATCCTCCTCATTTCTTTGTCTTGAAACAAAATATGAAATTATAAAAATAAAACAGTTGGCATTTTAAGTTAAAATGCAAGAATTTTAAACACTAGTCAGTGAAAACCATTTTTATTCATTTTAGTGCCACAGCCTGTAATTGCTTTCAATCTATATTGAGTA
>PVJO010000134.1:157563-295322 GCA_004026905.1 Hystrix cristata
TTTTTTTTTTTTTTTTTTTTTTTTTTTTTTTTTTTTTTTTTTTTTTTTTTTTTTTTTTTTTTTTTTTTTTTTTTTTTTTTTTTTTTTTTTTTTTTTTTAGTTTTTTTGAGATAGGTCTGGTTGTGTCGCCCAGGCTGGCCTCAAACTCACAACAATCCAGAGCTCTGGGAGGCTGAGGCAGGAGGATTGTAAGGCCGAGCCCAGCAACTTAGTGAATTAGTGAGATCATCTGTCAAAAATAAAAAATAAAAAATTTAAAAAGGGCTGAGGAAAATAGCTTTGTGCAAAGTTCCTGGGTTCAATCCCCAGTACTGCAAAATGGTTATAAAATGTTTTAAAATACTATATACTTTATAAGATTATATATGAGTTGACAAAGGAAACTTACACTGTTAAAAAATGTGATGTTTTTTTGTGATGAATATTTTTAAAGCATAAAGAAAGTTCTCTCATTTGTGTTATTTTCTGAGGTATACTCACAGAATTAGGGTTATTGGCCCAAAAGCTGGGATGACATGTATTACTTTTGATATGTGTCACAGTCTCTGATCTTCTCAGATGGCACTTTGCATAATGCCCCGACTCTAAACCCAGCTCTGTGCAAGAGCCTCACCAAACTTTCTTTTCTGATCTTCATAATAGCTCTCCAGGAGAGGGGATAATATCATCCCTATTTTCTAGATGAACAAACTAAGTTTTGAAGGGCTGACTCATTCTGATCTGATGTCTCGGAGGAAATGCAGAGTTTCCACTTCGGGGACACCAAGGGGGAAGATGGTCTTGGGGTAAATTCTCTCTTTGCTAAAGGAGGGGTGAGGGGATCAGTTTGTCACCTATAAGGGACATGGAGAGGGATTATATTATGGGCTCAACAGTCTTACAGTTAAAGACTGGGAAAATGGAAAATAAATTGAAATGTGGTTCCTAAGCAATCAGTACAGTTACTTGGTATCTTTGTTTAAGCAAGAGAAACTTCTCACCTAGTTCTGGAGGCCAGAAGTCCAGGACCTGCTCTCTCTGAGGCTCTGGGGGAGGAATCTTTCCTTGCCTCTTCTAGGTGCTGGTTGACACTGCTGTCTTTGGTGTCACTTGACTTGTAGATGCGTCACTCTTGTCTCTGTCTTCATACAGCCTTCTTCTCCGTGTGTTCAAATTTCCCCCTTTTCCCACTTCTTGTGGGGACGTTAGTCATACTGGAATTAGAGCCAATCTCAATTCAGAATGACTTTATCTTAACTTGATTGTATTTTTTAAAGTATTATTTCCAAATAAGGTCCTGGGTGGACATGAACTGGGGGAGCACTTTTCAACCTGGCATGACTGGATGGTAGGAGCCTGACTGTTTGTCCCTTCACCACTTCCTGACTTGTGCCCACGAAGTGGGCAACAAAGGCTGTGTTCCAAGCGAGTGAGGAGGAAATCTTGGGTCTAAGCAGCAAGCTGGGCATGATGGTGCAGACCTCTAATCCAAGCACTCTAGGAGGCTGAGGCAGGAGGATTGAAAGTTCTTACCAAGCCTGGGCAATTTAGGGAGACCCTGTCTCAAAATACAAATGGCTGGGGAGGTAGCTCAGTGCAAAGACCCTACGTTCAATCCCTAACACCACAAAACAAACAAAAAAATACAAGCCTGTCCCCAACTTCCTTCCCGTATTTGTTGGAAGCAGGATGCAATAAATAGCTTTCATAGTCAGGGTATCAGGGAATCTCAAAGGAAAAGTTGAACACAGAGCCAAGCATTTCTAACACATCATAAGAGAGGTGCAAAGGAAACAAGTGATTAATATCTAAGGAACTGTTAAGAGAACACACAGAAGGTGATTTTAAAGGAATTATAATGAGAATCTTCACAAGGATAAGAGAGATAATTGAATTCATGGTACAAGAAGGAAGTTATAGAAAAAAATCAAGTAGAGATCTTGGAAATGAAAACTATTCAGAAAGAGGAGAGAATAGCAGAATGAATAAAGCTGAAGAGCTATTTAATGAGCTGAGAATAACTGCTGAGTTTCTCTCTGAATAGTGTACAGGATGACAGAGAGAAAGTAGGAAAGAAATGTTTGGAAGTGTGGAGGACACACTGGCAGCTCCCCAGTCTCTCTACATTCATGGCAGGAGAAAATGAACAGCAGAAAAGATGAAAGGGAGGGAAAATTCAAGATCTAATCAAAGACACTTTCCAGAGTGGAAGAAAGACACAAGTCTTCAGGTTGAGAACTGAGCAAAATGAATAATAAATGATCACACCTGGATACGTGGAGTGAAATTTTAAAACAACTAATATAAAGAGAAATCCTAAAAGAATGAAAAGTTTTAAAAAATTGTGCAAAGACCGATGCCAAAATTCTCAAGTGAAACACATTGGACACAAAAAAGACAATAGAAAAATATCTTCAATATTTTGAGAGAACACAGCTACAAATCTAAAATTTTATAATCAGCTAAATTACCATGCAGGAGCAAACGTAAAGGTCAGCTGACAATTCAGGGATTGTGGATACCAATCTCCTACAGGGCAGAAAATCTACCTTAGTATATTTTTTGCAGTACTGGGGACTAAACTCAGGGCCTTTGCATTGAGCGACATCCTCAGCCCTTTCTCATTTTAAATTTTGAGACAGGGTCTCAATAAGTGTAAGTTCTCCAGGCTGGGCTTGAACTTGCATTGCTCCTGTCTCAGCCTCCCAGAATTCTGGGATTACAGGCATGTGGCCATCACACCAAGTTAACTCTGTACAATTTTTGGATTCCCCAAAATTTTACTACTAAAAACCTGCTGTTAGTCAAACACCTAATCAAGAAAACAAACAGTTGATTGACATGTATTTTGCATGTTACAAATACTATGGCGAAGAATACACAGGAACCCCAAGAGATCACCTTTTACCACCATAAACAATTTATCGGAGAGGCAGACCACCCACTTGGCGTCAGTCAGTGTCATCCGTGTTTTTTTTTTTTTTTTTGTAGTGCCGGGGATCGAACTCAGGGCCTTGTGCTCGCAAGGCAAGCACTCTAACCACTGAGCTAAATCCCCAGCCCCGACATCCGTGTTTTTGAGACATACAGGAAGTGCCTGACTTCGCCCTTTTTCCTCCTCGTGGTGGGAGGGAACGTGATTCTGCCAACAGCCGTCACGCTCCTCTTCTCTGCTTCCCTTTGCTTCCTCAGGTCCCCCAAGGAGGAACCAGCATAGCTTACCTCAGCATCTTCTCACCATCCTTAAGGTTATTTCGAAGATACTTCTGGAAGCTCTGACAGGAGACGCAGCCCAGCTGTCAGCTCCTTGCCCCTCCTCTGGCCCCAGATGTTGCTCCATCTCTGAAGAACTTTGGTGGCAGAGATCCAGAGGGATCCAGGCCTGTCATTAACATCCCCAGCATCCCCAAACCCCAGTAAGCTGTGACACAACACCTCCTGACGATTCCCTGGTTTGGCCTGTCATTTTTCACAGAGACATAGCAGCTGTCAATCAGACAGCCAGTGTCTCCCCATGTTCCCCCAAACCGCCCCCATGACTGCTGAGGCTGTCCTGGGTGCACTGCACTGCTCCAGATGTCTGCCCTCACCACAGCAGGCTTGAGTTTGAACAAAGCATAGATGAACTTGGACCAATTAGTAGGCTTGAATTAGAAGGCTTGAGTGTAGATCAGTTTGGACCAATCAGCGAACTCAAATTTAGACCAATCAGCAGGACCGAATTTGGACCAATCACAGGCATGCAGCTGCTATATAAGCGCTCTTCTTACACTTCTTGGCTTGGCTTAGGAGATTGCCTGTTGTGCACTGACACCTGTGTGCTGTACACAGGCCCTGTTCAAACAAAGCCTCATTCCAATAGTCCTGTAAATCTACTCATGACTTGTTTCTCAGGTAGTGTGGCTGGGAAGGTCCTATAAATTTACTCAGGATTCTTATGTGGAGTAGTGTGGACAGAGTGGTGGCTTTGACAAAGAGCAGTAACCAAAGGAGGCTGTGAGTCCTGGACAGCTCAGATACCAGCAGCAGATGAAGATCAGCAGCAGCAATCAGCAACTGGCTGGGTAACCGATGGTGTCTGGCTTTGGCTGGCGTTGACCAGCAGCAACTGGAAGTGGCAGAGATCAGCAATCAGCAGAGTTGGCTGATGCCATCCTGCATTAGCTGGTGTCAGTCAGCAGTATCAGGGCCCAGATCTGTAACACTAGGGCTGAGGACCATTGGTGTTCAAAGTGTGGAGCCACACTTTGCTAGTTCCTGATTTCTATCTCAATTGAGCCAAAGAACCCTCAATTGATTGTGGACATTTACACCAACACTCAATATCCTGAGCTCACTATGATAAAAACAGGAGGTGGTTGTGTTCATTACTGTAGTACAGTTTGCACTATAGTTAATTTTCTGCAGTTAATCCTGCATCTTTATATTTGTTTGTATTTTTCTTGACTGCATGGTGCCATGTATGGTCTTTAAATACTTGTATATGTAAATTTTGATCAATTTAAACTTTTTATAATAGTTTTATGTGTATTTTATGGTAGTCAATGATAAAACAGACTATCAACTACATATATTTTATTTTATTTTTTTATACATATATTTTAAACAGTCATGATGTACCTAACTTTGTCTATATTTCTATATTTGCTTGTTTGTTTTGGTGTTTTGAGACAGGGTCTGTCAGTGTAGACTGACCTCTAACTCATTATCTAGTCCAGGCTGGCCTTGAACTTGTGGTGATCATTCTGCCTTAGTCTCTCAAATGCTGGGAATATGGGCTTTAAATTCTGACTGCAAACTTTTTCAAATTGTCACAAATCCTACCCATTGAAATCCATGCGTGTAAATAGAACTATACGGTTCAAACCTGTGTTAATAAGTAATCAATTACACATTACAGATAGTCAAGGAATCAGAAACTTTACCATCTGCAAACAATTAATAGAAGATGGCTAGGAGCGGTAATGCATGTCTGTAATCCGGGAAGGAGGGTGGCAAGTTTGAGCCCAGCCTTGGTGACTTAGTGAGGCTCCATCTCAAAACAAAAATAAAAAGGACTGGGGATGTAGCTCAGTATTACAGCACTTGCCTAGCATGTGTGAGGCCCTAGGTTTAATCCCTAGTACCAGAAAAAAAAAAGTGGTCAATAAAGGTTTTCATAAAAAAAAAAAATTATCCCCACACTGACAAAGTTAATATATTTGAAATGTTTTACTCTGTTGCAGCTGTTTTTCATAAGGCAAAATTGTCACATCTCTAGCTGGTAGGTACCTCTTCTAGTTTGATCCTAAGTAGCTTTGACATTTTCTCTGTAGTCTTTAGCTTTCTTGCTTCTGACATGATGAGTTGGTTCAGGCTCATTCTCTCATTTCTCGCTCCAGATTCTCCTGCCTCAGCCTCTGCAGTAGCTGAGATTACAGATTATGCATCAACATATTTGGCCTTTATTGACCACTTTCTATAAGAAACGGGATTACTTTGATTGAATTGAGAAATGCCTGGAAATTTAGTGAAACATACTTCTGAGTGTGTCTGTGTAGGTGTTTGCAGAGACAACTGGCATGTAGGGCAGCAAACTGAGGGGGGAGACCCACCCTGAATGTGGGTGGCACCATTAAAGAGGTTGGAGGCCCAGATGGAACAAAAGTAGAAGAAGAAAAAGGCCCGCCAGCAGAGCTCTCTGTCCCTCTGCTTCTGGCTGCCGTGATGTGAGCAGCTTTCCTTTACCACATCTTTCCACCATGATGTTTCTGGGCTTTACTTCCGGCCCAGAAACAATGGAGGCATCTGCTATGGACTGAAACCACTGAAACTGTGACTCACAATAAGTCTTCCCTGTTTGGGTTGTTTTTCTCAGGTTTTTTGTCACAGTAGTGGAACAGTGACTAACAGCAGGAGAAAGAGAAACATTAAATACCACAAGCAAGATGTAATTAGCAAAATCCAGACTGTAGGAAATTCTGTAGAACAATTGATCCTATTCTTTTAACAAATAAATTCCAAGCAAAGAGAAAGGGGTGTGTGTGCATGTATGTGTGTGTGTGCGTGTGTGTGTGCGTGTGCGTGTGCATGTGTGCATAGCCTATAGATGAAAAGAGACCCAAAAGATGTATCACACAACTGTACATGTAGATTCTCAGGCAAATACACTGTTAAGAATGTATGAGACATGCAGGGAATTTGGAACACTGATTTGATATTTCATTATATTATTGTGGTAATGTTTTAAAATAAATTTTATATTTTAAATATAGATGCTGAAATATTTATGAGTGAAATGATGTGCTGTCAGGAATTTCTTTCAAGACCATTAGGGGAGGGGTGGAGATAAAATGATCATTGCTAGGAGTTGAACATTCGGGGCTATCAATTCACAAGTGGGATTTATCATATTATTTTCTGTCTTTTTGTAATGTTTTAAAAGTTAAAAATAAAACAGATGCCAAGCCTAAGAAGTTTTATGAGAGAGACTTTCTAGAAGGAGATACTTTCTACATTTTATGTATTATTCTAGACTCGGAAAGCTACCCCACAGAAAGCACTGAAGCCAACAAAATCTACCTCACTTGTGACACAGAGGCACAAAGTAAAACACAACAGTAGATCAGGGTGTACCAAGGGTATCGATAATTGGTATCATTATTGATTATTGTGACAAAGGGAGGCTAATTAGAGAAGCCCAGGAATCAGCTTGAGAAAGTCTATATAATTTACTACATGCACAGATTATAACAATAAATGCTTAAAACATGGTTAGTAAAACTCAGCATTTATTAATGATTAAAAAAACCTCTAACCAGCTTGCTAGAGAAGGGAAATTTCTTACCTTAATAAAGGGACCTACCAAAAATTTATAGTTATCACAATGCTTGGTGAATTTAGAAGTAATCCTTTTAAATTGGGAGTAAAAGGATCTTTGCTTTCATGCTACTATATACAACATTAAATTGGGAGATCTAGTCAATGCAATAAAACAAGAAGAATGAATAAAAAATCTATAAACATAGATGATGTCATCTACTAAACATAGAACAATCTGGTTTAAAATAGCTTATACAGTAAATTTTATTGTCTGATCTAATAAGAAAGTCTGAGGTAGGAAGTCTCCAGAATTGGCTAATTTGGTGACTTGAAATCCTTCAGGACCCGAGTTCTTCCTAATTTTACTTCTACGTAGACTTCCCAGTGTGACAAGTTTCACGTCTCTCCAGGTTGTCCCTCCCAAAGAAACAAGATGGTTCCCTTAGAACAGCACCCTGTCAAGCGGGAGGTGATGCCAGCTCCAAGAGGGAGGAGACGTTTCCCAGAAGCATCCCAACCCTTCACATCACCGAACAGTGCCACAGACTTGCCCATGATGAACGTTTAGTGAAAGGAAGAAAAAAAAATCTTAGTGTTTTGACTACTGAGATTTTGCTGCATTTGTTACTGTAAGATAACCAAGCCTATCCTGCAAAATCCAGCATTAGGCAAATCTTTATCCTTTTCCTGTCAGTACTCTTCCTCTTTTATTGCTTTCTTTTGAATACTTCCAATATTTCTTTATGCAGCTACAAACAAATAAGAATACACATTATTTTATCCTGTGCTTGCATAAATGGTAGAAAATCAAATTACTGCTCTACACTCTCCTTTTGGTACTTGAAATAGAACCTGAAAACCTTTCTATATCTGTACATAAAAAACTTTCTAATTTTTTTACAGCAGTTTTGTAAATATAGCATAGTTTATTGAATCAGTTCCTTGTTGATGGACACTTTTGTTATTTTCAGTCTTTCTCTCTTGCAGACAATAGCGCAGTGATGAATTAGCCTGTCCGTATATCATTTTGTGGGTGTGGAGGGGAAATATCTAAAATCTCCAGAAGTAGAAATGCCAGATCAAAGGTTAAATGCATTATAAATTTGAGAAACATTGCCAATTGCCTTTTATTATGATTATTTCAATTTTTACTCATACTGGTAGTGTGTGAGGTTACCTGATTCATCATAACCTTTCTGATAGAACGTGCTGTTCAATACTTAGATTTGTCTCTTCTAATAAGTATCTCAGGTTAGTTTCAGTTTGCAATTTTCTTATTGTCAGAGAAGTTTAGTTTCTTTTATATGCATACATGCTTTTTCTGTGACCTTTCTCTTCAGAAGTTTTGCTCGTTTTTCTTTGAAATTACGGATCAATACTGGTCTTTTTCGTATTGATTTATTGTAATTCCTATATTTGGATAATCAGCCCTTTGCCAATGGTGTAAGTTGCAAATATATTTTCTCAGTTTATTGTTTGTCTTTCCACATTGCTGTGGCACCTATTTATGCATTTAAATTTTCATGTAGTTGAAATTACTGATCATTTCGTATGTCTCTTCTGTATTTTGGGTCATAAAGAAATTTGCTTATATTTTCCTATACTTTCCTTTTTTAAATACTAGGATTTTAAAATATGTTTTCCCGCTTGTGGTACATGATGAGAATTACAGGCTCAACTTAATTTTTCCCAGTTCCAATTGTTTCACACCATTTACTTAAAACTTTCCTCTCCGATGTGAGTTCTTCCCTTTTCACACCCCCAATTTCTGTATGTAGTTGGATCTATTTTACACTTCAACCTACTTCTCCTCTAACTCATCTACTTCTGCACCATTATCAGGCTGCTTCAATTAATGGGAATTTAGAGCTATTTCACTATCTGACTGGGGTAGCTCTATCACACAGAAATGTTATTTTCAGAGTTTTTTGGGTTACTCTTGTTTATTACTTTTTTGAATAAATTTAGAAACAACTTATCTGTTTCTGGTATGTGGGAAAACAGTAATTTTATTAAGGCGAAGTTAAATTTTAAAATCCACCTACAGAGAACAGATGTTTTTGTGAAATATTTTACAATCAGAGAATAGGGTCTATCTTTCAGTTCTATTTCTTTCAAATGGGATCTATTTGTTCAGTCTTAGACTTGTGAGGTTGGGGATTTAACTCAGTGGTTAGAGTGCTTGCCTTGCCTAGGCCCTGAGTTCGATTGCCAGCACCAGGAAAAAAGAAAGAAAGAAATAAAAAGAGAGAATCTGAACTCAAGTCTTAGACTTGCATCCCATAGTAGTGTTTTAAAATGTTCTCTGTAAAGATTTTGGATATTTCTTGTTAAATTTATTCTTAAGCAGTTTATTTCTTTGTTGTTGTTACTCCTGCTGTTGCAAATATTATCTTCTTTTCCACTAAGTTATTTTAGCTAGTGCAGTTTTATACAAGAAACTCATTCACGGTCTTACATGAACTTTGTACTCTGCAATTTACTGGATTTTCTTATTATTTGTCACAAATTTCAATTGATCCTCTTAAGTATAAAAACCATTCTATTTGAAAATACTTATAGCTTTGCCATCTCTTTTGCAATCTTTTTTTGAGACAGAGTCTTGTTATGTAGTTCAGGATACCCTTGAAATCACTGTGCAGTCCAGCCTGGCTTCAGACTCACAGTGATCCTCCTGCCTCAGCCTCCCAATTGCTGAGATTACAGCTGTGTTTTCCCAGTTCTTTTCCCACTTCTTTTCCAGTTCTTGTACTTTGTCTTGTTAAGTTGCATTTGTTAATGTCCTTGGGACAATATTGAATATGAATAAGGTGGGACCTTCGTCTTCTTATTTTGACACGAGCGACTCCATTTTTCTCCATTAAGATGGACTCTGGCTGCTGGGCTGATAAATTGATGTAAGGGACCTCTTATCTACTTATATTTTATGAGATCTTTTTTTTAATTTTTAAAAATTTTTTATGAGATGCTTTTTAAAATCAAGAAAGAACTTTTACTTTTTCCACATTGTTATTAGTATTAGTTGAGATCATATTAATTTGGTCCTCAGACATACAAACATAGATTTCTAATATTGAACCATCTTTTCATTCATAGAATTAAGATCACAGTCATTATTTTAAATGCACCTCTGATTCTGCTTGTTAACATTTTATTGGATGTTTTTGCACTGATATTTGTAAGTTAGATTGGTTTATAGTTTTCTTTGAGCAATCTTTATTGGTTTGGGGTATAAATGTTACATTCGCTCTGATCACTTAAAAATAAATGGTCAGATTGCGGTTTCTCAGAAAACACGCGCCGTGTGAACTAGGTCACAAACCAGTGTGAAGGCCGGCTTGTGGTTCCACATTTTCAGGTGATATTTTTATTCTGCCTCCTAGCCAACACAAGACTCAAGCAGCAAGTTTTCTTACCATACTCTTTGAGGCCTGGACTTTTCGACCTCATCTTCTGGTGTTTTAGCTGGAGTCCCCTGTCTCTCCACACCAGAAGAAACCTGCTCCTGCTCCTGTAGGCCCGCAGAAATGGGAACTCGGGGTCAGAAAAGATGCCCTTCCAGCTGGTTTCTCCCTTCACTCCTTTGCTTATGTAACATTTTGTGACCTTCTAGACAACTCACTTGAAAAATTTCATTTTTACATTGGAAACAATTCTGTTTTGTCTAGCAACTTACTTGTTTTGCAGCAAGAAGGTTAGTAGGGTAACTGTCTTCCCTACTGCTAGAAACAGATATTATAGCTTCCCAGATCAAATATCAAAATATTTCATAACACTAAGAATTAAAACTGCATGGTTTGGGCATAGAAATATATAATAGATTAATGGAATAACTCGGAGACTATAGAAACAGATCCATCTATATACAAAAAGGAATATTAGTGTGTAATGTTGGCATAGTCTCACATTCAGTAGTGTTGGAATAATACTTTTTATGAACATAGCATTAATTAATTTGTTAAATACTTAGTATTATAAATGTAACAATAAATACTATACTCTTGGGAAAAATAAAGCTACATTCTACCATTTGTTATTCTCAAAATAAATTCCAGATGGATTAAAGGGATAAACTTTAAAAAAACTCCAAAGCTATAAAATTATTCAATGAAAATGCAGACATATACTTATAACCCCTGAGAAGGGCGGAGAATGTAATGCAACACACACACACAGACACGCACACAGACATGCTCATTTGGAAAAATATAGGCAAATGTTTATAATCCAGGTTTAGGGAAAATTTTCTAAAGTAAGACACGTAAATACGCCAACACCCAAAAAGACTTAAGGAAAGAATACTACTGAAAAATAAAAACCTTATTCTTATAAAACCCATCAAAATCAAATGAAAAAGAAATCAAGGGCTAGAAGATAAGATTTGCATCACCTACATGGACGTAAAAATTAATATCACAAATAGATAAGATATCAATTTCACCAGGAGACAGGAATTTCTCATCTCCATTACGGTCTTCTCAAACTGTTACACCAAGACCCTCTTTGAGAAGTGGGGAAATTCCCTGTCATCCAACATAATCACTCTGTGGAGAAACGTGGCTGTCACCCTACGTGGAATAAATAAATATGATGAATAGTCTTACAACGACCAGGTCAGGTCAGTTTGGGGTGCCAATTGCGTTTATATCAGATTTAAGGAAAAAGCCTTTGGTTTTCAGAACTTCCTGATTTGGACTTTTGGACGAATGATTGAGAAGGAGTAGCTGGATTTTACACATGATAAGGAGTAGCTGCAGACACAGATGTACTAGCAACCATTTTGGGGCCTGGAGCTTTTCCAGAAGTTGGAAATGTGTAAAGACCTAGAACACTAGCATCTTGGTACCCTCCAAGGAGGAAGGCAGTCCATGATTAAGCTCAGGACCAAGAGAAGTGCTCAGAAACCAAAGATCTGGAATTTTAGTGATGAGAACCAGTGCCTTTCCCTTAGAACAGCTTTTTTTTTTTTAGAAAGGGTGTTGCTACGTAGTTCACTGTAGTGACCTTGAACTCACTATGTAACCCAGGCTGGCTTCGATCTAGCTGCGATCCTCCTGCCTCAGCCGCCCACGTGCTGGGATAGCAGGTGTGCGCCACCATGTTCAGCTAATGCCTTCCCTTATAGTTCAAGCCAAACTGAATTAGGGTTGCTTTTGTTATTAGACAGAGGCATCCTAGCTGGTATGTTAGTTGGAAGGTTGAGAACTATACTTCTCCAAGTTGTTTTTCAGCCAAATCTTTCTCCAGGAGGATTCTGCCACTGAAAGTCACTCACAGATCTGGAAGGCTCCTGCACTGAGGAGCAGATATGTAGCATTTAGCAGATGAGAGACTGAGCATCGATCTTTGGACATCGCCCTATTTCTGTGCCCCAGGCAGCTGTGACCAACAGTGTTGGTTTCCTTCAGTGCCTGCTTTGGGTGGCAGAAGCTTCAGGATTCTTTCAAAATCAACCATGAAAGGAGAGCTTGTGGCACTTTTTCTAGACTTTGAAAAGGTGAAGCCGTATCAGCTTTTGTATTTGAGATATAAGATCTAAAGGCAGGATTTTTTTGGAAGGGTGCTGAGGATCGAACTCAGGGCCCTGTGCTTGCTAGGCAAGTACTCTACCACTGACCTAAATCCTCGATCCCTGGGCAGGACTTTAAAGAGAGCAATTCTATTATTACCAGGATGAGCACTATTATGGGCCAAAAGGAAAATATTTCAAGCTTTAACAAACTAGCTGTTTAGAATTTATCGTGTACCGTGTCAGGCACTGCTGGGATAGGTTGATTAAGAAGCTGATCTGTCCTTTAGAAGCTGTGCTAGGGAGAAGTCGTGGATTTGACTGTATGAAACAGCAAGGGCTTAAACTCAAAAAGATTTACTTTTTTAGTCAGGTATGGTGGCACAGGCCCGGAGTCCCAGCACTCTGGGAGGGGAGGCTGACACAGGAGGATTACGTGTCTGACCCCAATCTGGGCAACTTAGGGACTTAGTGAGATGCTATCTCAGAAATAAAAAATGAACTGGGGATGTAGCTCAGTGTGAAGGCCCTGGGTCCAATCCCTAGTACTGTGAAAAACAACTTTTTTTTTAAACAGTGTATTACTTAGGCTTTCTAGAATCAATGGTTGTAAGAGAGCAGATTCAATAGAGGACATCTACAGATTACAATATTCACCCAGACGCCAAATGCGGAAGGTGCCGAATGTCCATCTAGGCACTGGAGACCCAAAAGATCCAGTTGAGGGCTGGGAGCCCACAGCACTGTCCCATGTATGTCTGTGTCTGCACATGATGGCTGAAGAAATCTTCCCTGGAACCAGGATACGATGCTCGCAGCAGAGATGACAACCAGAGCTCCTCCGAAGCAACAGCAGCCATCCTCGACGACAGCAAGGCCCCGAGCTCCTTCCTCCACGAGAACAGCCGAGTTCTTTTCAGGACAATCAGCCGCAGCAGAGCTTCTCCTGGGAAACAGCCTGCCAACTAGCTACAGCTCCCGCTCTGTTTTATGTTGCATCAGCAACAACCCTCAGGTGGATCTTGTACGCCCAGCATTACACCAACTCAGTCCGGCTGGGCGTTCTGGCTCAAGTTGACCATATTAGGTCCACCACAAACAGGAAAGAGGCCTAGGAAGATGTCCAGGGACAGAATAGAGGCTTCACTGGGTCATCAATTGCTACCCCCCTTTTACCTTTCTACTTGGTCATCCTTAGCTAGTGGCGGTGATCCTGAAGGCTGTCTCCTGGTCCCAGGTGGCTTTCCTAGCTCTAGCCATCCCCTCCTCACCCCAAGGCAGATAGAGGGAGAGTGGGACAAGATGTCCAGGCTTGTGACTGACTCTGTTCCCCATAAGCAATCTCTCTGCAAGTTCCAGAAAACATCTCTCCTGATGTCTTACCAATCAGAGTTCAATCATATTGCTGTATTTGACAAGAGAGGCTGGAAAGTGTAGTCTTATGTGATTGATTACTGTCCTGATTAACTGGGGCTCTAAGCAGAGGGGAGGAATGGATTATTGTGGGTGGCAATTTATATTTCTGCTTTACAGATAAGTGGATAAGGGCTGGGGTTTAGCTCAGTGGTTAGAGTACTTGCTTTGCAAGCGCAAGGCCCTGAGTTCGATACCCGGCACCAAAAAAACAAAATCCAGATAAGTGGATAAAAAAATGTGAGAGATTATATATGGGAGAACTACTCAGCCACAAAGAAGGATAAACTTGAGTCATTTGTAGGAAAATGGATGCATCCTGAGACTATAATGCTAAGTGAAATAAATTAGACACAGAAGGTTAACTCTCTCATGGTTTCTCTTATATGAGAAACCCAAAATATAAATAATTTATTTTTTTTGAAAATATAAATAATTTAAAGAGCAAAATAAGAGAGAGACAATAGGAAACAGAGAGATCGACTTTGTGTAAATGGTAAGGAGATCTAGTGAGGGGCAGAAGAGAAGTCTGAGAGGGGTAAGGGAAACAAAAATGTGATATGTATACATATCAATTCCCCAAGATGAATGTAATTATTATATATCATAAACATATGCCAATAAAAATAATAATCTCTGCCTTAAGAAGTTAGAATCTACCTGGGGAAATAAGAACCTGTAGGCTTGAATAGATCACAGTATTTGAGGATGGGCCAACCAGTGGCTTACAGAGGAGTTTGGATGAGGAGGGGGATGGGCCAAGGTGGTCTTCGAAAGCTTCCTGGAAGAGCCAGGATTTGAACTGCCCTTTGAGGGCAAGTAGGATTTACCCATACAAGAGACTGGGGAGGGGATCCCAGCGGGAGGAGCCAGACAGAGCAGAAGTCCAGACCTGGGCAGGGTGGCTCATTGGTGGGCAGGTGCAAGCTGGGATGGAGGACTCTTAGGCTAGAAAGGAAGGATCATTGACTGAATTTTTTTTTTTTTTTTGTGGTGCTAGGGATTGAACTCAGGGCCTTGTGCTTGCTTGGCAAGTGCTCTACCACTTGAGCTAAATCCCCAACCCCGTTGACTGATTTTGAAAAGTCACTCAAGATAAAAATCCCAAAACCTCTCTGCCAGGAGAAAATGTGAGTCCTGAATTAGCTTCCATGTTGCTGGAATTCCTGTATTCCCTACCTGATTCACACCAGCCAAAATTACTACAAAATTCATTCTGGTGAGTCGCTCTAATTGTGGACTGCCCAAAATGCCACAAGAGTGTAGCGAGTGAACATGTGACCACAGTAATAAAAATAAATGTACGAAAAGCCTAGCGCCACGGCCCAAGGCCATTAGTCACTGAACGGGGGAGGGTGAGCCCTGAGAGTAGAGGGTTCTGGGTCCCTTTTGTAAATATGAATTGTTTATTTCATGATTCTTCTCTGACCTAAACAGACTTTAAGCTGCCCCTTCTTAATATGCTGCCATAAAGGATTATAAACCGGAGAGGAGGTTGGTTTAAACAAAGCAATCAGAAAGTAAGCAACCTTTTTCTCCTGCTCTCCGGCTCGAAGCTTGTTTTGTCTGTTAGGAAACTTTCCTCTTCGCTCAGAGACCTCAAGGTCAAACAGAGGTCACTCTCTGCTTTTTGAGGTATGGGTGCTTTCATATTACTTGCTCATTTTTATTGCTGAGAGTAACCACCCATTTGCCCAAGTAACCGAGGCCCTCTCAGCACAAAGACTCGAGGGCAGACCAGGGGGCATTTGTCGCATTTGACACAACACAAACAAGTTCAAAATCTCATTAAGGGTCCAACAAACACAGCGGGAATACAAACATTTGCAGTTTAGACAAGGAAGATAGAAATGTGACACAAAGTTTTCTAATCGTTTAGTAGAATAAATCATACCAACATGACACTAAAACTGTCAACTTGGTGGAAAAAAAGGATAAAAGTCCATTAATAATACAACAGTCATGCTTACTTTTTCACATGAGAAAAATTCCATTACAACAAACAGCCCGGGGCCTTCAGATTGCTTTTATTCAAGATCACTTATAAAGAATATATTTCTGGCAATGATATTTTGGATCTGAAGATGAAACCTAATTTTTTTTTTCTTTTTCGAGGAGGGAGAGAACGTTGGGGCAGCTGTGTGAGTGACCTCTTTTATGCAGAATTTTAAAGCATAGGCCTTTCATGTGGGTGTGGGGTTTGGTGAACAGAATTCAAATCCGCTTTTTCCCTCGTGCATAGCCTAAACTGCAACCTTTTGCAGAGGCCCAGTTGTACAAGTTTGTTCTTTTAAGACCTGTTTAGAAATTGACTTTCCGGAATTTTTTCCCTTGAGTCCACCATGAGAGTGATCTCACTGTATGCAGCCTTTGCAATGGTGAATAGAATTTCCCATTTGCGGATTTGGACTAACGCTCCTCCGCCTGGCTGGGGAAGCACATTAGATTCATCCACGAAGGTCTTGGCGCTCCCAGCCCACCCTGCTCTAGCTGTGCCAGTCACGGCACATCCGGAAGGACACTGGACCCGTCTGCTGGAGGCCTTCTGGACGCGCACCCTTCCCGGGGGCCTGTTTGAGCCGGGATCCCCTAAAACAGAACTTCAAAGGACCCGGACTCGGACACGCATAGTTTGTCTCAGAGATGACCTGGGAGGCACAGCGAGGGACTGGGGATAAGACAAGGATACCGGAAACTCGGTAAAGGTGCATCGCTGGGCTGCCTGCTGCCCCTGGGGGCTTCTGCGAGACCCCATAAAACGCACTTCAGACCTGCTGGGCCAAGGCGAAGAAGCTGAGGTGCGTCCTTGCCTCCCCTGCTCTCTCGGGGCGGAGGGTTGATCCCGGCGGTGGGTCAGGCTCCTGCAACCAGCAGAGCAGGCGGGTGTGTGCGGGAACTTCGCGAAGTTTAAGGCGGGACGCGGATGGACCAGGACAATGTCTCCCGGAAGCTGTCACCGCACGGCAGACCCCGATGCCCTCCTGACTCCTGAGATGACCAGCGCAGAGGAAGCGCGACAGCCCGTGGCTCTCCTTGCTGCCCTTGCGGTGGCCTTCAGCCACGTCCCCGAGCTGGTGCCTTCCATCCCGCCCGTGCAGCTGAGCGCCCGGAAAGGTTTCACGCACAGCACGGCGACATTCTTGGCGCTGCTTCTGAGCAAACCGAAATGGAGCGACTGCCCAAGATGGAGAGGATGAGGACAATGAGGGCCCGTGCAACCCTGAGGCCGCGGGAGTTCCAGGCCTGAGACCCAGTGCCGGTGGCAGGTTCACAGCCTCCATCCCGACCTTCGCCGGGGCCTGCGGACTGGGTCTCCCACTTTTCTGTGGCCAGGGACCCCTCTGAGAGGCCAAAGAGAACCGTGGACTTGTTCCCTGGAATGATGTGCAAATACACCCACGTAGATACAAGATTTGCACACATTTTCAGGGGACCCATGTAGCCCCAGGAGCTATCAGGGGACATTTGTGACCATTTCTACAGCCCACTCCGCTGACGCTGTCTCTGGCATGGTACAGTAAACCCATGAAGGACCAGCGGTCGGGTTGCCCCTTCATCAGGGCTGTGCTACCCTTCAGCTGTTGTTAGCGTCTTCCAGAGCCTAATCTGTAAATTAGACTTCGCAATAGACACGTATGTTTAGGAAAAACTTAGTAACTTGGTTTCAGGCATTCCCTGGTCCAGAACATAGCCCTTGCAAGGAAGGGTGGGCTGCTGTGTATCAGCGCCCAGGCCTGACTATGATGGCAATCCTGACAAAGATGTCAGATGCTTCCACAAATCACTAGGAGGGCGGTAGCCTCAACTGTGAATGGCTATCAGGGTGCGGCTTGTGTTGATGATTTAAATACCATGGCCAGTACCATGATGTGACAGATCGTTACAAAATTTGTCAGAAAGTTATCCACTCTTGATAAAGCTCTTGACCGAACAGTAGGAAAACCTCTCGGAGAACATGTGACCATGCATACCTGTAATCCCAGCACTCGGGAGGTTGAGACAGGAAGGTCACCCTGAGTTTGAGGGCAGCCTGGACTATAGAGCAAGATCTTGTCTCCAAAAAAAAAAATAAATAAATAAAAAGAAAATACAAAAGAAAATAAAGGGCTGGGGATATAGCTCAGTATAAAGGCGCTGGGTTCAATCCCCAGTACTGCAAAAATAAATAAAACAAAACAAACCACACACACACACACACACACACACACACACACACACCAGCTCCATTTTTTTTGGTTCTGGGGATTGAACTCAGGGCCTCGTGCTTGCGAGGCAAGCACTCTAACCAGTGAGCTAAAATCCTGGCCCCAACAACTCCATTTTAATAGTAGTTTATGTTCCTGGAAAGATCAGCATAAACCTGTGACAAAGGTCTCTTTGATTATATAGAAAACAGAGTCAGATTTCAGGTTCTATCCTTATAAACAGACTCTTGCCTTGTAAGTGTTCAGTGAGACTGTTGGATGTGGTGTGGAGGTGGACAGGCGACATTCTTTGTTGATGAGAACCATCCCACACTTTGAAGGAAGGAGAACATCCCTGTCCTGGCCCGCTAATGCCAGGAATGTCAGCCCCCAGTCACTGTGATAATCAAAAGTTCCCCTGAATTTCCAAAACACACCCTCGTCGGACGTACATTTCTCAAAACAACCACTGGTTTCCTAGTCTTGAATCAAAAAAGCCCAAAACCTCAGGACCAGAAAAGGCCTTCCTCAGTCTATATTTTACTACAGCCTCTTCCAGGAGTTGGGAGTCCAGTCATGGGGGAGGGACAGAGAGGATGCTACCAGTGCCAGGCCCAGCCCGAGACCTCTAAAGTCCCCTCACTCCTCTCTGCCAGGCCCTTCCCACATTCACCTCCCTATCCAAACCTCCTTTCAGAAATGGATCTATCAGAGACTTTTCTCTTGGTGCAAACATACATTAATCTCATGTCTGTCAAATCCAAGTAGCCTAGAAGAATATACAAAAGAAGAAAAATAGCTCAGCCTCATTAGAAATTAAGGCCATAAACCAGGCGTGATGGTGCACTGGGGTTATAGGAGGCATGAGGCAGAGGCAGGAGGATCACTGAGAGTTTGAGGCCAGCCTGGGCTACATAGTGAGCTAAGGCCAGCCTGAACTACACAGTGAGACCCTGTCTCAAAAAACAACAAACAAACAAAAAAATAAATTAAGCCGGGGCTGGGGATTTATTTAGCTCAGTGGTTAGAGTGTCTGCCTTGCAAGCACAAGGCCCTGAGTTCAATCCCCAGCACAAAATAAATAAATAAATAAATAAATAAATAAATAAAGGCAATAAAAAATTTGTAACCTCAGTGAGATACCATTTCCTGCTCATCAATTTGGCAAAAATTTAAAAGCCCAACAATACCAAACACTGGGGGAAAAAAGGGTGGAGAAATGAGTGTAACCAGTTTGGGGAGCAGTTTGACTATCTATTAAAATTGGAAATGCTCATGTCCTGTAATCCCAGAAAGCTTCTCCTAGGTATGTGTTTTAGAGAAACGCTACGTGGCTGCATCCAAAGATGTGTCTGTTTGTGACAGCGCTGCTTTTTAGAGTGAAAAACTAAATCAGCTGGAAAGACTTCGTTAATAGAAGAACAGAACAGATCCGTATACCATCGTGTTCAGATGCAGGAATATTACATAATAATTACAATGATGAATCACAACTTTGTGTCTGCGCAGTGATACATCTTTAAAATCATACAGAAAAGCTAATTGCAGGGTGTGTAGCATTGGAGGCCATTTAAATAGTTTAAAAATCTGCAAAACAACACCATATATTGTTTATAGATACATGAATGTGGAGAAAAAGCATAAGCATATATAAAAATGATTATTACCAGCATCGTGATCTTGGTTATTTCTGGAGAAGGAGAAAGAAGAATGAGATTGGGAAGGGGGTTTGCAGAAGGCTTTTGTTCTCTTAAAAAAAAATATCTGAAAGAAATGTGGTAAAATATTCAGGTTTAATTTGCCATAGGTAGTGCTAGATATATTAGGTATTCATGATCTCTTTTATAAAGTATTCCGATGAGTAATATTCCATAATAAAAGAATTTTAAAAATTGATGCGTCTCTAAGAGACGTTTTTACTCTTTATTTAACAAATTGTCTTTGACCTGCTAAGCACCAAGGCCTGAGAAGAAACCAGCATCTTGGGGCTGGGGATTTAGCTCAAGTGGTAGAGCGCGCTTGCCTCGCAAGCACAAAGCCCTGAGTTCGATCCCCAGCATCTTGCAGGGAGGAGGGAGCAGGCGCCGCGAGGGTCCCTGCGAGCCCCACTGCGCATGCCCGAGCAGCGCAGGCGCTCCGCTGACCCAGCGCTGCAAAGACTGTGCTCATTTGGAAACTTCGCTCGGGCGCAAGCACACGCTCGGCTTAACAGCGGCTCACACCTCTCTTAGACTGCGGCCAAAAGACATAAATGGAAACCAAAATTAATTTCATTGCGGGCTTCCGGCAAGTCAAGCCTTGTCGTTTGGGGCGTTTTACGTGGTTTCTGCTTTGGCGACGACAACGCCAAAAGTGTGTCCTAGATGCTCCTGTCAGCCGCGTCCCCTACTCCTGCACTAAGAGGGGCGCTCTCTGAACAATGCCAGCCTTCCGGTTTCCCCGCTCGCCCTGAACCTCTCTCCCCTTCTTTCAAGCTTGCCTTGCTCGTGTTTTTCTCTGGGTTAGAAAGCCAGGATGAGACGGAACAGGAACCAGATCTGCCTTTCTGCCTGAAACAACAGAACACATAAAATATATGAAAAGAATGGGGGTCAGAGAGGGAGAGGGGTTCAGAGGGCAGCAGGGTGACGGGCGGCAGACTTGCGGGGGTTGTAGACCTACAGGTCTCCTTGATTTGGTGACTTTTTACAGCCGTGTGCTTGTTTCAAAACTCCTCGGGTTGTGTACTTCAAACATGAGCGGTTTATTGTATGTCAATTATACTTCAATAAAAGCTGTTAAAAAGTACTAAGAAAAAATAAGAAGCCGGAAAGTACAGGTACTCTTTAAAAAATAGCATTCTCATGCTATTAATCGGATCATCTCTCTTCGCTCTACCAGGTTTAAAAAAAATCCTGCGGCGCGCAGGTGAACACAGAGTAAAAGCGTCCCCTCCTTTCGTCAGGTTTGTTAACGCTGCTCAGCGAAGGTAGATACACTACGGTGTGAATCCAGCTCCTCCGCTAAACAGTCCTTCTTCCCAAACGCCTGTACCTAACTCTCCAGTTCGAAGTATAGCTTCTCAAAGAAAAAAAGAAAAGAAAAAGAGACCCAAGAACGGTGGTGTCAGCAGGGCCATCCATGCTGGGAGGGCCTTGGGCTGTGACCAGCTGGCGAGAGGTGCCACAGGGACTGAGCCTTGGGGTCCTGGTCTGCACCCCAATGGGTCATGAAGGAAAGACATGGAGTCAGAGATTTTTTTCTTTCTTTCTTGTTCTTTTTTTTCTTTTTTTTGGAGACAGGGTCTCCCTATGTAGTTCAGGTTGGCCTCAGACTGGCAGTGATCCTCCTGCCTCAGCCTCTTGAGTGCTGGGATTACAGGCATGTGACACCATGCCTGCTTCGGAGATTATTCTTAAATCCCAAGATCTAACATTGTTTGACCTGTTGGGTTTGGATTTCCTCAGGATGCATTACCTGCTTCTTTTTTATTTATTTTTTTATTAGTACATGTTTGCAGTTCATGCAGTTTACAGTCATCTTGGGGAGCAGTTACATGTACACACCACAGCATGTTTATTTTTTAACTAACCCTCTTCCTTCCCCTTCCCTCCCCCCTCCTCCAATTCCCCATCCCATTTTTCCTTCTCGTTGATATTATTAATCTTAGTTTGTATTACAGCATAGAAGGTTTACACTCATTGATGTTATTGGTTCCTGTACATGGCATGTCTTCATTTGCATTGGCACTTGCTGCTTATCTATTCTCCCTCTGGCAAGGGAACGCCCAGCCTGTCCCAGTCCACCATGTATTTTGGGAGCACATTACTTGCGGGGTTTCACGGACTCAAAGTGAGTCCGACCTTGAGCTTCAGCCATATCCATTTAGAAGAAATTTCAGTGAGACTTTGGACTTCAATTTAAATTGGATGCTGGGATGGATTAAGACGTTTAGGGTTGGTGGGACGGGATGAAGGCGTTTTGTAAGTGAAGAAGACATGAATGTTGGGGACCAGGGTAAGGTGCTCTGGTTAGAATGAACGTGTGACTTCACATGCCTGTGTTGGGACTCACTCCCGAGGGGATGGTATTGAGTGGCCAAGAGGGCTCTCTGCCTTCATGGATAGGATTCATGCCATGACAGAAGTGATATTACAGGCTCAACCCTGCCTCGAAAAATAAGTAAACAAATACACAAAAAGACTGAGGCTGTAGCTCAGTGCAAAAGTCCTGGGTTCGATCCATGGTACAGGGCGGTGGGAGCTGTGAGGACACGAGATCACCTTTACTTCCCCCTTTTGTGTTTCTTCTTCCGAGAAAGAACACACCAAGCAGGCGTGGTTTTGCCACTTTGTAAGCAGAGATCGAGCCCTTCCTACGTATCGAATCTGCTACCACCTTGATTTGGGGCTTCCGGGCCTGCAAAACTGTAAGAAATCAATTTCTATTTTTAAAGTAAATCATCCAGTTGAAGATGTTTTGTTATAGCAGCAGGATCAGACTAAGGGAAGTGCTTAAAGGGAAATTTATAGTATTAAAATGCTCATATTGGAAAAGAAAAAGATTGTCTCGAAAGAAAGAAAGAAAAACAATGGTGGATGTGGTGGAACACACCTGTAATTTCAGCACTAGGGAGGCTGAGGCAGGAGGATGGAAGCAAATTTGAAGCTGGCCTGGGCTACATAGTTCAAGATCAGCCTGAACTACATATTGAGACCCTGTTTCAATAAAACAAGACAATTGTCTAGCAAGCACCGGCCCTGAGTTCAATTCTTAGCACCAAAATAAATAAAATAAAGTAAAATAAGACAAAACAAAACCGCAAAAAACAAAGGACTTTTGAGGAGGTGATAGGACTGTATGTACCCTGATTGTGATGTTTACACAAAAACTGCATACACAGCCACACATCCAAATGTCAGTTTTACTACATGTTATTTTAAAATACAAAAAAGAAAGGTCATACCTAAGCAGGGTTCCTGAAACTATCGGAAAAACAGAATTTGCCAAAATGCTGGGTTCCCTAGTCAATTCCAGAGGAGAAAACAAATATTTTAAAGTCACATAAATAGATAAATAAAAATAATACCAAGGGAAAAAGCCAAAGCAGAAGCACGTTCCTACAAGCAGGCTCAGTAGCAGGATGTCAGAAGTAGCCAGCTGGGTAAATGTCCTCCCTCGCTACAAAGTGTGAACAAAATCCTGCTTCAAGTTGTTAGACCAACAGGCAGAACTGGAAAACAAAAACTAGACAGGGCTGCCTTCTGATGTGAAATTGCAAGTATTGAAAATTTTTGCATATTGCTTTCCTCCCTCCACTTACCTTCACTTTCTGTCAGGCTGGGGTTATTGAGTACTCTGACTCCACTTTTGTTTAAAGAAAGTATGAAAAAAAAAAAAAGAAAGTACGTGTATGGGACTCACAGTGGGTTCAACGTGATGTGAATTTTCTTCTCTCTACATCCTCAATGATTTTTTAAAAAAATTCCCCACTGAGCATGCATTACTTTTACAAACTAATATACGAAGTGAATTTTAAGAATTTAAATTAAGAAAAAAAGGATTTAAATCAAGCTAGGGTGTGGTGGTGCATGCTTGTAATTCCAGTACTCAGGAAGCTGAGACAGGAGCATCATGAGTTTGAGACCAGCCTAGACTATACAATAAAATTCTGTCTCAAAAAAACCAAACCAGGGCTGAGGATTTAGCTCAGTGGTTAGCGTGCTCGCCTCACAAGCACAAGGCCCTGAGTTCGATCCCCGGTACCAAAAAGAACAAAAACAAAAAACAAAACAAAAAACCCCAAAACCCTGAAGCCAATTGCTAAATAGAGTATTTTCCATATAAAAATTTCCTGGACTTTGTTTTGTTGTGCAAGTAAGAAGGGGTTTAATAATCTAGATACAATATTAACTGGTTGTAAATGAGTGCTTCTAAAAGGTTTCAAAGAATGAGTTCCCTTAAAAAGATTATATGTAAACAGTTCGGCAGTTTTTCAAAAAGTTAAGCACAGAATTACCATATAACCCAGCAACTTCACTTGCTATATAGCCACTAAAATTGAGGACAGGTATTCAAACAAAAATTTGTACATGAATGTTTAAAACAGTATTATTCACGATTGCTGGAAAACATCCACAACTCAAATATCCATCATCTGATAAACATCTTATATCCATACTGATAAATAAATATATATATATACACACATATGTGTATATATGTTTTTAAAAAGAATTTTCTTTTGAGACAGGGTCTCACTATGCAGTTCTGGCTGACCTTGAACTCATTATGTTTAAAACTGGCCTCAAACTCACAGTGATCCTCCTGCCTCAGCCTCCCAAGTGCTGGGATTACAGGTGTGCACCGCCACACCTGGCACATACTGATAAATATTATATAACCATACAGTGGAATATTATTTAGCCATGAAAAGAAGTACTGATACATACTTTAAAATGGCTAGTGGGGCTAACTCTCAAAAAAAAAGATGGCTGAATTTTGAAAAATATTACGCTAAGTGTAGACATGACACATAAAATATTGCATATTGTATAATTCCATTTGTACAAAATCTCTTCAACAGATAAACACAGAGAAAGAAGTAATATTTGTGGTTACTGGGGGCTGGGGAGAGGCAAGAATTGTCATTGACTGCTTAATATAGAATCTATCAAATATCCTAATTGTGTGTGAAATATGACTTTCACTGAGAAACTTAAAAATTGGAACCTATTTCTCTCGGGCTAGAAACCTGCCTGGGTCAGAGATAGCTATCTCTTCTATTACTAAACAAACAGCAGTTAGGCCTCCTGTCTTGAGCAAGGCCTTCTCTAGCCACTATCCTTAACAGCCTTGGGGGCTGCGGATACTCTGTACATTATGCTGCCTTATTGGTTTGCAAATGGGAGGCCCTAAACTCACAGGTGCTGTGCTTTTATTTTCATTGTTTTGATCGTTACAGATTCAGGGATGGTAAAGAACCTAGCATTTGAAGAACATCCCACAGCCCTATTGTTTCCTTGCTTCCTCTGTTCCCTAACACACACACCACTTCTGTCCCCAGCACCAGCCCTGTCCCCGGTATCTGTAGGTACGGTGGCAGGGAGGTGTATTTTTCAGCTCATGCCCTTCTCTCTCCATTTCTTTATGCCTGTTTATCTAGCAGTTGAAAAGCTCAGCTGGGTGGGGTGGCCCACACCTGTAATCCCAGCACTTGGGAGGCTGAGGCAGGAGGATTGAAAATTCAAGCCTAGCCTGAGGCATTTAGTGACTTAGTGAGACCCTGTCTCAAAATAAAGAAAAAAGGACTGGGGATGTAGCTCATTGTGAAGGCCCTGGGTTCAAACTACAAAGCAGGGAGTCGTATGTAAAAATAATTCCATTTTAAAAAAAAAATTCCAGCTGTTTAAATCCAGAGTGTAGAAAAATTATCCCAGAACAATACATGATTGCTCACGGGGCCCCAAACATTTCCTCTGGTTATGAATTGGATACATTTCTATTTCCATCCAGCTCTGATCTGTCCCTGAGATAGGAAGTCTGAGACAGTCTGGCCAGGCTGGAAGCTGGAGGGGGCCCGAGAAGTCCTACATACAAACTGCAAAGGGCAGAACTCAGGCGGGGGCAGAACTGGTAAGATTCAGAGGAGAATTTAGCCCAGTGCCTGACTCTGGTCCAGGGCGTTTTGGAAGTGGCGCTTCCTGTGCCACCTACTAGGACTTTTTCCTCGCTGCAGAGAAGCAAAGGGTCAAGTACTCAAGAGTTAACACCACAGACTCACAACCAGTAAGAGTCAGAAGGAAAAAAGAGAAAGGCTGTAGATTGCTGGGCAGGATCTTTCTTCATATTTCCTCCTTAGTATAAAACCAAATTTGAGGCCTTGTCTTTTTTATTCTTTAACTTACATTAGGAGAAAAACCTTTTCAAATACATCTTAAATTGGTCTCGAGTTGGTAAAATATAACCTAAAGGTGACATTTTAGGGACAGACACTGAGTTACCCCTCATCATTTAAAATGCACTACATTTCTTCTTCCTTTTTTTTTTTTTTTTTTTTGGTGCTGGGGATTGAACTCAGGGGCTTGTGCTTGTGAGGCAAGCACTCTAACCACTGAGCTAAATCCCCGGCCCGAAATCTCTTTTTTTTTTTTTTGCACTGCATGTCTTTAAAATCGCCCTTGTATACTTTTTTTTTTTTGTGGTGCCGGGGCCTTGTGTACTTTGGAAGAGGTACAGAAAGAAAATAAAAAGGAGAGAGAGACAGAGACAGAGAGATAGAGAGAGGAGAACAAGAATGCCAAGTATTTAAGAGAGGATTTGGGTTCAGGTTGGACTGGTTGCAAACTCTCAGCCTGCACCTCTGTAAAGGATGGATAAGGACGACAGGAGGCAGATTCAGTAAGAGAATGTGCCTTCAGCTTGTAGCACAGTGCCCAGCACAGGGAACATGTTCACGGCATGTCAGTGATTGTTAGCGTGGAGGGGGAAGAAGCACCGTGTTTAATCATCTGCGTTGGCACTGGGGGATTGTCCTGTGAGTAGAGGCTGTTAGAGCTGAGGCGGAGGATTCCGGTAGGGGCGGGGTGGTGGCTCTGCCTGGATTGCAGAAAGGAGCTTCAAACATAAAGTGTTAACTAGGCATCCAAGGAGCTCTCACAAGGCCTCAGTTCAAAGAGGTGAACCTCGGCTAATCCCCACTGCCGCCCCAGAGGAAACCGAGTGGGTGGCAGACAGGTGGGAGGCGATTTTTGTTGTTCATTTGAATCTGAAACCACATAAATGCACTAAGCCTATCCCAAAAATTGAATTATATTTTCAAAAAGTCTTACCAGCTGAGTGTGGTGGTGTACATCTGTAATCCTAGCACTCTGGGAGGCTGAGGCAGGAAGCTCACAAGGCCTTGCCCACGCTGGGTAATTCAGTGACTTAGTAAGATCCTGTCTCAAATTGTAAAAAATGAAAATAAAAAATAAAAATTAAAAAAAGAGATCAGAGAAGAGAAAGTTCCAAGAATGGGGAGATCCAGATCTAAGGAAAAGCCCTCACATTTTGTACAGCTCTAGGTGTCAATCACTTAGGGTGTGTTTTCCCTCAGGATGTGGCTGTATCAGCCTGACCTGGATTCAAAGACTGCCAAGTCCCAGCACTCCCCCCGCAACAACAAAAAACGATTCAAAGACTGCAAAGTAATGTTTCAATCTCAGCCATCCTCCCTTTGACCCTTTTTCTAAATGTTCAGAACCGGCACGCACAGAACTATATTACTCACCCTGAGGATTGCTTTCAAGAGTTGAGGGTTGATTTTATTGGCTAAACGAGGTCTTTGTTTGTATTATCTGTGCATTTATCAGTGCTTCCCAGTCTTCCAGGCCACAGATAATTCTTGCTAAAATCGGTTAAGGCTCTGGGCTGGCACCTCATTTTCTGGAGTGCTGTGGAAGTGGGTGGGGTGGCACATAACTTCATTCACAAATAAGTAAGCGTTTGCCTAGCTACCTGCCCTAAGGCCTATAAACACTAATCCCATTTTACAGGCCAAAAAACTGAACCAGGTGAAGTTAAGCAGCCCAAGGTCAGAGCCCACGTGTACAGATGACTTCTCTTACCTCTCTGTTGGCAATGAACCCAGCGGGCCAAACATGTAGGGGAGTGCTTTGAAGGTGACTAAATGTCCTAAACTGAGGAGTAGCTGTAGCTGGGGAACCAAATCTCGAATCCCTCTCTGCAGCTTCTGGTTTGGACGCCCTAACGACCAGGATGTAAATTTTTGCATTGGCCCGGGGCAATTGACTGCCTCCCAGGGCCTCAGATTCCTTATCTGTTCAGGTTTCTTATCTGCCCCCGGGAGGAGCTAGATGAAAAGCTCTCTCCTCCACGAGTTAGGCATTAGCGAGTGTGGGTGTGTGCGCGGGGTGGGGGTGGGGTGATGGCGCGTAGCTTCCTCAGGTTCCTGGAGAACTACAGGGTGTTTGAGGGTCTGTCCAGGCCAACTCCCTTTCAGCAGGTCAGGCCCCTGGGCAGAGGTGGCGCTCAAACTCGGCCGTTTCCCCTCGGCCTGGAAAGGGGCAGCTCCGGCTACCGCCCCGTTGCCGGGAGTTGGAGGGTGGGTCTTTCTCCCCTAAGGGATTAGAGATCAGGGTGTGCGCGCAGAAAGGCTTCTGGGAGTGACAGCTGAGTCACACCACGAAGGTCCAGCAGGAGTTAGCGAGAGGTGGCAGGGGAAGGGTACGGGGCCCGCACCCTTCCAACAAAGAAAGCTTGCCGCGCACGAGGGGGAGCGGTGCAGAGGTCCGCAGCGGCGAGACCACGCAAGGCCTCGGACGCGCTGCATTCTAAAGGCACCGGGAGGGTTTGGGGGATTAAAGGTGAACAATCAGGAAAGACCCTCTGGAGAGTGCTGCAGAAGATGACCGAGGATCTGAAGCGACCCTGCGCGCTGTCCCCAGCTTTCTTTGATTCCGGGAAGGGCTCCGTCAAGGGCTGGGCGCCGGCCAGACCCTCAGTGAGCGAAGTAGTGCGGCACCCCCTCCTCTTTCAGGGCTCCCTGGTCCAGGCGCCCCAGAATTGGCAAGGACAGGCGGGAGGGCTTCCCCTGGAGAAGGTGGAGTTACGGTACCCCTCAAAACACACAAACGCCTCCTCGCCCGCCGAGGGCTGCAGCCTCCTTCGCCCATGACCTCATGCTCCAAGCTCCCGTATCGCTTCCCCCGCCCAGTCCACACCCGGGGGCCGAGTGGGGGCGGGGTGGGGTGAGGGACGGTGGCGGAGATCTGGAGCGCCGACGCAGCTTGCTTAGCCTGGGCGAGATTTGGGGGTAAGGGGCACAGCGATCCCGCACCCTTAAAACAGGAAAGCAGGATGGTTTAACTTTCCCTCGTGCAAAGAAATACTCGCTGCTTTGCAAGCGATCGAAGCCGCGAGCCCGGCGCGAGTATTCCATTTAGCTTAACTCTTGGGCTCCCGCAGGGAGACGCTGGAGTCGCGGGCTGGGTTCCAGGCCCCCGGCCTGGGCGCTGTCCCGCTCCCCGCGCCACCGGGGTTCGAACCCCGGCTCTCCTGCCTCGCTGCGCGCGCCCTGCCCCCCGGCTCGCAGCTGCTCTCCGTTTGGGTGCAGCGGTTTCCCCCGCAGAGCGGGAGGAGGAGACAGCGCAGGGGAGCGACTCGGGCTCGGGTTTCCGCACCAATGCCGAGAAGCCCCGGGCGGCCCCCGGCGGCCGTCCCTCCTCCCCGCACCACGTCCCACAGTCATGGCGCGCGGGAGGCGAGGAGGGGAGGGCGCGCGGCCGCACCCGCGCCCCCTCCCCAGATCCCCTCCCTGCTGCCGGCCCGGCCCCTCTCCTAGGCAACCTCCCTCCCCGGCCGGCGCGCAGCGGAGACGCAGCCCCCTCCCCGGAGCGCCGCGGACCCCTCCCCGCCCCCACCGGGCGGAGGGATGGAGCGCGCGCCGCGAGAACCCCGGCCCTTCCCGGAGCCCCAGGCCCGCCCAGCCCTGCCGAGGCCGGGCGCGGTGGGGGCAGGCGCAGCCTTTCCCCTTGCAGCCTGCCTGGCCCTTGGCATCTTTGCAAACCCTTCCAAAAAAATAAATAAGCAAAACCCCCCAACCCCAGTCGTTAGATTGCAACGCGCGCTACAATAACCCGGGCGGCTACGCAGGAAGCAATCCTGCACGGCTCCCGGTGCAAGGCGGCAGCTTCCCGGCCACGCTGCCTTCTCCTGGGCCTCGAATTCCCGGCCACGCCGGAGAGTCCGCTGCAGCCCGGGACTGACAGGTCCCGCGCGGGGCCGTCACTGGGGCCTCGTCCCATCCTCTTCCAGGGGCTCGCCAGCCTACAAAAGGTGCAACCTCACGCGCATGCAGAGCGCACACATGCACCGCTGGGAAGGCTGCGAACAATGCGCCGGGTGGCCCGCGCCCGCCGGAGCGGAGCGCGCCGGGGGACAGGGCACAGGGGACAGGGGCCGCGGGCGGGGGCCGCGCAGAGGACCCGCGGGCCGCGCGCGACGCTGGACACCTTACTTCCTGCTTCCCCTCCCGCGGCCAGCCCGGCTCTGCGGAGGGATATCTCTCCCCTTCTCTGTCCCTCTCCTCCCTTCCTCCGCCTCCCCCCTTTTTTGCTCTTGCTCCCCCCACCTCACCCCGCCTTTCTCCTTTTGCAAGAAAATAATTTGACAGTCGATTTGCTGACAGGGGAGGAATTTGCATCCTGGATTTAAAAAAAAAAGGCCGAGAGGAGCTTGGGAACGGTTGCTAGGGGTGGGTAATGGGTGAAAAAGGAGGGGGGTGCTGGGGATCGGCTAAGGGAGGGGGCGAGGGTGGGGAGCCAGGCAAAAGGTAAGACCAGGTTGCCGCGGCTCGGCCCCGAGTGGGCTGCGGCCGGGGGAGGGGCGAGAGATGCATATGTATTTCGGGCTCCCCAGCACACCCCCTTCCCTCCCAGCGATGGCTGAGGCGGTGCATGCAGACGGGGAGTAAGTTTCCTGAAGGGGCGGGCGGCTGCACGCGCGCAGCCCGGCGCTGCGAATTTGCACCGGGGAGGGAGAGTGGTGGATGCGGAGAGTTTAGAGTTGCTGGCGGCGGATGGCAGGAGGGGAGCCGGGCCGGGATCGGGGGCCGGCGGGTGCTATAGCTGGGAGTAAGTTTTCAGGATCGGGAGAGCCTGCACGCTAGCTCGCTCGTAAGTTTCTGGCCGGGGAGGGCGTGAGGGGAGCAGCAGAGGGAGGGGTGCAAGCATATAGAAGGGGGAGGGGGGAGCAGATTTCCTGCAGGGAGGCTGAATGCATATGGAGAGATTTCCTGGAGGGAGGGTGGAGGCGTAGACGGGCCGAGTAAGTTTCTTGCAAGGGTGGTGGCGGAGGTGGTGGGTGGGTGCTCTGCAAACCCTGTACTTCCCACCGAGAGAGGGGGAGCACGCTGTTGGGGGTGGGGTGGGGTGCGAGGGGCCAGGTTCCCTGCTGGGGAGAGGGGCTTGCATCTGGGGAGTATGTTTCCTGGCGGAGCGATATTTGTTTACAGGCTGAGGACAGTACTGGGAGTGAGTAGCTCTGCGAGAAGGCGGCTGACATAAATTAATATTGAAATTACTCCATCAGCGCCGCCGGCCCCCCATCGCACCCCCCAAGCGGAGACTGGGCTTCCTGTGGTTTTACCATGCACTTGTTGCAGAAACAGCCAAGGTAGGCAAGAAGCTGATTAAGTTTCATTAAAAAAAAAATTTAGTTGGGGGGATGCTCCGGGAGAAGACGGGAGTGGAGTGGGTGAGGAAGGAAGAGTGGGGGGACCGGGCAGGACAGTCTCCCGCCGCCCCTCTACTTTCCGGGTGTGAGCAGGGCCTTCCTCCTGCTTCCCTTCTTCCCGGTTCCCTCTCGGGGCTGCAGAGCATCCCAGCAAGGGGGAGGGGGAAGTGGGCGATGTAATTGGCCACCACGCCTGCAAGGGTGCCGGCGGTGGGTTTGCCGAGGAAGGTTGGGATGTTATAAAGCCTTCATTCTTCCAGCCAAGAAACCGCAGGACCCTGGGGATGTGCCTTTTGGGGTTTTTGACATGATGCATGTGTGCATGTGTATATGCCTGAGGGCTCTGTGGGGGCTGGGCTCTCCCCAGAAGTTAGTGTGGCCACCCGGAGGGGAGAATGTGGAAGGGGACAAACTTGCCCCTCCACTCCCCAACTTCACTTTGGGAGACTGGGAAGTTACTGCTGGTGGGCTGAAGAAATAGATTTTGCAAGCAAAACAAAACCACCCATTCACCGGGGAAGGGTGAGAGCACCTGGCAGGCAGCCTCTGGCCGGCGCGGAGCCTAAGCATGTGCGACTGCCATCCTCGGGCTCAGAAAACGCCGGGGTTCCTCTGTGTGCCTTCCACCGGCCTGCTGGAGCCAGCTTCGTCGCTGCTTGGCGAGGGAGCACGTTGAAGCCCTTGCTAACAGCTCGGCCTGGGTTGGCTTGGGGAGTGGTTCAGGGCTAGGAATGACCGCTCCCAAGCAGGTCCGGAGAGCGAGCTTTGAGTGAGGGGTGTTAAATTGTCGCAGGTAGTACCAACCTTCTGCATCGTTCAGCCCTTCAAGGAAGGGGTTGGGTGATGGAAAGTGTGGTTTTGCCGCCCACTGGAAGGATAACTAAGGAGCGTGCCCAGCACTGAACCAGTTAACCAGCAGCCTTGCCTCTCCTGGCCTCTGATTTCTTGGTCCTCAGCCTACTGGTTTCTGCAGAAGGGTTGGAGGTCTTGGCCGTCAGGGTGCCTTGATGGTGCTGGGAGTTTAACTTTGCCAGCATAATTTTAGCACCCGGAGGTCCAGGCCGGAGATGTGCAGTAGGGTAGGGAGGAAACACCAGACAGTGGGGCTAACTAAAGTTGGTTAAGCTTTCCCCAGTTTTGTGGATGGGCTCAGTTCTATAAGGGGGAAAATGGATTAAAAAAAAATCTACCCGTTATTGATGGATGGTGCTCCCCCCCCCTTTTCTTTCCTGTCATCAGATTTCCAGATTGAGGGTTTGATATTTGGCAGTTTAAGAGTTGAGTTGGCTGGGAATTAAATATTATTGCTACTTATCAAATGTTCCTACCTGGGCGTTAGTTAAACAAATTAGCTGTTATTTTTTAACTGGTGAAAATCGGAGTCCATTTGGTATATATGCTGGGAGGGCAAACAAAATCTTCATGTGTGTTTATCCCGGGGTGGAATTATTTACATGCCTAACCTCGAAGCCAAGAGCAGTCATTCAGTTTCTTCCCTTATGTTTATGAGATTTATTTTATTGTCTTGCTTTGGTCATTAATCAAGTCGCAGTAGGGTTTTTTTTTCCTCTTCTACCGAGAATGTTCTTGTAGTAATAAAGGTTCGAAGGCCTGTGAATCATAATTCATTCTTTTTAAAATACTGTGATTGTCAGGATTTGATTTATAGGAATTGATACCCTGCATGACACACCTCTCAGTGCCCCGCCCTTTTAGGCATGTCCATTTTGGCCAGCGGATTGTGTAGAAGCCAGTTTGGTATCTATCTCAGAAAGAGTGTTTCTCTTTTGCTTTATAAGCATTGCGAAGATTAATTCTGCAGGTTCCATGGTGAACATGGGTCTTTTCACAGCTTGATAAGCAGGCTTCCACATCGCAGGCGTGTGTTAACATCACGTAGCGTCGATGCGAGCTCACTGTGAAAACAGTTGTTCTGTGAACTGTGTAGAAAGTGCTCAGTTTTGCCTCTTTCCCTCACTTGGGCTTGTGGCTTTTTGTTGAGTTAGGAGCTTAAACTAAAAAGTGGACAGGCTCCTTGCTGCTTATATAATAAAATGGGTGGTCACAAAAACAAAGCTGATTTATAATTTTCTTTCCCTCCTCTTTGATGGGCGGGTTGGTCCTAGTAATCGGAAGCCCTGGTTTTGGGGAAGGTATATGGATTCTCCATGAACTTCATTACTAAAGAAGTGTTGCATTGTGTAGTCGTCGCAAGTCTACAGTATTTGTAAACTGACAAAGGCTTTTAAGAAGGTTTGATGCTCAAGGCAAGGGAAACTGTCACTAGAAAGAAAAGTGGGGAGGGTACCAACTTCTGGCCATTTCTGGGCTTCAGATTTTTTATTTTAAAAGTGGGTGGTTGGACCTATGAGTCCTCTTCCCTCTGAAATTGTGTGTGTTGCGGAGCGAGGTCCCAGATGTCTTGACAGTGTCTTCCTGGGCCAACGGCCAAATTGCTTCACGGACTTGGGTGAGTTGATTAACTTCTGTTTTTGTCTTCTCTTGGAGAAAGTGAATTTGTACCTTTGCATTCCAAAAGGGACTCTTAAGCAGCCTGGTAATCTTGGCTGTCACACACCAGGAATTACTGGTGAAAATGCCACTGTTTTGGGCAAAAAAAATCCCCAGTTATACGGGCAAATGGCGGGGGGGAAGAGTTATTCCAGGCACCAGAAATCATTTCGGTTCATCTTGGAAGTTTCTTTTCCAGCCAGCTGGCTCACTGGTCTAAGGCTTGGTCAAGTCTCAGGTTAATTGAGTTGTTATTTCTAGGCACCGGTGGCATTGGGAAGCTGAGGGGGTACTTGAAAACTCAGCATGGCCTTGCCCACTTTCTGCAGAATTCATCTGTGGATAATTGGGGTTTGGCTGAGTGGCTGTGATGGAGTTCAATAACAATATTGTATTTCTCACTTTCGGGATACTGTATATTTTACCATGGGCATTTTTGGGGAAGGCTCTTGATGTTTTTATTGACTTTGGATGTTGATATAGGAAATAAGGGTCCAGACTAGTGGCTCAGGCCCCAGGCTGTGTGGGCGCGTGTTGATTATTCTGCTCCAAGAGCAGTTGAATTCAGCTCATTTTATTTCTGACTTCATAAAACCATGTGGCTGGGAAGGGATTAGAATCTGCTGGGATCTTGTGGATTAATGATAGTTCTGGATTTGCATATTGGTGGGAAACCAGTAAACTAAAGGAGAGACTAAAACAGAGTTGATTTTTTTTTTTATGGGCAGAAGGATACAAGAACAGCTGGGCTGTGGTTATTGGCTTGGTTTTCAACAAGGATGCGGTGGCATTTTTAATAAATAGGTTAGTTTTTATAATACGAGTTATCCCACGGCTCTCTTAGTAAATGTTTTCTTCTTGGTTAAAGAAAATACCCAACAAAAAGCCTCTGTGATCTTTTCTAGAAAATTTTAAATTTTAAATGAGAGTAGTTGCTCATTGCCAGGCATGGTGGTACACATGCCTGTAATCTCAGCACTCGGGAAGCTGAGGCAGGAGGATCGCCGTGAGTTTGAGGCCAGCCTGGGTGACACAGTGAATTCAAGGACAGGCTGAACTACATAGTGAGACCCTGTCTCAAGAAAAAAAAAAAAAAAAAAGAGTTGGCTGTTTGTACTAATTTGGATTTATTTAGGAAGTAGAAAATTTTTGGATTTTTTTCCTCATGGAAGACAAGCTGGGAGTGGGTTGGGACATGCTTAGCTATTAAGCAATTGGTTTAGCCATAATAAGAAAAAAAATTTTTGAGCATGGAGGAAGAGAAAGAACCCGTGTGCCAAAGTGACAGTGATAATTGTGGGGTCATAGAAGGAGGTAACAGATATTTTCATTCTATAAGAAGCGTGAGGTTGGGGATTTAGCTCAGTGGCAGAGTGCTCGCCTAGCAAGCACAAGGCCCTGAGTTCAATCTCCAGTATCCACCTCCCCCCAAAGGGAAAAGCTCTGGTTTAATTCAAAAAAGGAAATAAAAGAATCTCTGGTTTATTCATGCATACATTGGCAGCTGCTTATGGAGCACCTCCTGTTTGCCAGTCGGCGTGTTAAGGGCTAGGAATCTGGCGATGATGAAGAGACGTGTGTTCTCCTGCCTGCCCCTGACACACGGGCCACATAGTCCAGAGGCAGACGTGGAGAGGGGGTGTGCTGTGAAGTTCGATCCGTGTTCTGAGGAACCACGGGAGTGATGGGCCTTTCCTAGGAGTGTGGTGGGAGGAGACAGAACAGGCCGGGAGAGGAGGCCTGGGTGGCACAGCTCTGGCTTTGGGGGGAACTAATCTCCGGCTTTGGGGGGAACCACCTGACGCACCAGGCCCTAACTCACTTTTGAAGGCGAATGCATTGGTGGAGGAGGGTGGAGGGGGCAGGTGTGGAGTTGGGGGCACAAGAAAGAGGCCACGGGAGCAGGGGAAGGAGGAGCAAGAGGGGATGCGGCACAGGACAAGGCGTGTAGGATGACCCCCAGGTTTCTGGCATGAGCAGTTTGGGGTAGAGGGTGATGCTTTTTGTTGAGAGGCAGGAAGACTGGGCCAGGGAGGGGCACAATCAAGGTGTTTCTGTTCGGACACTACTAAATTTGAGATGGCTGTAGATGTGAAAAGGAGCTGTCAGGTCCATAGTCTGATGTAGCATATGTGCCAAAGGAGTGGGGCAATCAGACAGGAGATAAAAATATGGACACTGGCTGGGCATTGTGGTATATGCTCGTAATCCCAGCTCTCTGGGAGGCTGAGGCAGGAGGATCACAAGTTCGAGCCCAGCCTGGTCAATTTAGGGAGACCCTGTCTCCAAAGAAAAATAAATAAACTAAAAAGGCTGAGGACATAGCTCAATATGAAGACCCTGGGTTCTATCTCTAGTACTAGGGGGAAAAAAAAAAAAAAAGAAGGCTCTATTAGAATGGAGATGCTAGACCAGGTGAGGTGCCTGTCAGGAGAATGTGTGTGTATTAGATATTTCACCAAATTGGTAAGGCCAGAAAAGATGCCACTGGATTTGGCAAAATGAAGCCATTGGTGACTTTGGGAGGAACTGTGGAGTGAAGGATTGGGTAGGACCAGGACTACAGAGGATTGGGTAGGGAGTGTGGGCTGAGGAGCTCCGAATAGAGGGTACAGCCAGTTTGTTGGCAAAACCTGACGGTGCTAGGGATGGGACAGGGGCATGGATCGGGAGCTAGTGGGACCTGCGTGTAAAGGGAAGGGTGCTGTATGGTATCTGTGTGCTGGTTGGAGGATTGGTAGGGTCAGCTGAAAAGGCCTTGAAGAATCCAAAGGGAAGAGTTGGTCTGTGCAGAGGGACGGAGGCAGTGGCCTGCAAGGGTGAGGATGCAGGTGAGAGAGAGGCAGGTGGGCAGCTCTGGGGAGGCCTGAGGCACCGCTTCTCCAGGGAGGGGGGTGATTTGGGCTCAGGCCTTGACCCCAGCTTGAGACCACAAGGGTTAAGATTGCATTAGAAATCATCCTGCGTTTTCTGAAGACTCTGACTGAGCTCCACAGAGGACAGACAAGTTCTGCTTGGGGAGCAGAGTCTTCAGTTAGAGTAATTTGGGCTTCACATTAGATTTATTTGCAAACTAGGCTTGGAAAAAGGCTTCTGTGATTTTTCAGCTCTGTTGAAAAGTTGGTGGGCACTGTGTCATATGTTTCGAGCTAGAAGCTGACAGACAGGGCAAAGAGCTGCCTCTGGGGTCAGCTGCCTTTCCTAGAACTACTCTGTGGGCCCTGCTGGCCTCAGTGGTCTCGACTGGGGGACTCTGCCGGGGAGGAGGGCAGTGGGTGAAGCGGAGTTTGGAGATCGGGGTTGAGCTCTGAGGCGCATCTGTAACAAGGGCCGTAGCATCTGCTGCCTCCCTTCTCGGAGCCGAGTGTGGTGGAATTAGATAATGTCTGGAAAGTGCTGTGTGGACAGTAAGTGTCGCACCCAGGCTGCAGCAGGTGACCTGATCTTCAGCTGATCTCTTCGCAGATCTAAAATCTGACAATCACTGAAACACTTCCTTAGCATTCCAGAGTTCCTCCTAAAACTCTGTTCACCGGGTCCCCTCCCACTGGCGTGTCCTCCTTCTCTAGCCGCTTTCATAGTTGAGCTTTCCAAGTTCTCTGAGCTCCCTTTAGCAAAACGCTTCTTCCTGTCTGAAGGCCAACGTCCGAAATGCTGGCTGAGTAGTGGCAGCCAGTTTAGGTTCAGACTTTGATCACATGTTCGGAAGTTGAGAACAGCCACTCCAAAGGTCCAGCAAGCTTGTTCTGTTCCCCAGGAACCGGAACCTGGCTGGAGGAGGACCTTGACCCAAGAACCGGCTGTGGTCCTTTGGTCTCAGCAGTCGGAGTCTGCACGCGGCATTTGCGGATACTGTTATAAAGCTGGGTCTTCCTAAAATCAGTCTGTAGCCCATTACTGTATATAAATGATTTCCAGTTAATAATTAAAATAATTTCCAGTTTTAAAAAACATCCAGTGCTTTTCACTCCTTGTATATGCATCTTCTGCCTAAGAGTGAGGTTTTTTTTTTTGGGTGCTGGCGATCGAACTTAGGGTCTTTCCCACTGAGCTAAATCCCTAACCCCCTCAAGTAAGGTTTGATTTATTTCTTTTGAAATTATTTTTATAATGAGAAAATTAACTGTAACAAAGGCAGGTAGACTGGCAAATGGCCTCTTGTGAGGTCACTGGTTAAATTTTGCAGTTAGCTTTTGCCACACCCCTGGATGTGACTTCCTGTATCTGTATAGTAAATAAATGTTGGTTTTGAAACACCAGTGGAATCCGTATCAGTTTGATTTCATAGGCAGGGGAGAATAATCAAAGAAAAATCAGAGAAAGGAAATGGGTGCCACTATTGAAATAGCTAGTAGTGTTCGCCGAGTATTTTTATAGTTCTGAAGATTTTTGGCAGGTTTTACTTATGTCTTCTAAGCCGGGTGTGGTGGTGCATGCTGTAATCCAGCATTTGGGAGGCTGAGGCAGGAGGATCGCAGTGAGTTCGAGGCCAGTCTGAGCTAAACAGCAAAACACTGTCTTACTTATGTCTTCTAATCACTGTAGAGGGTAGACAGAATCTTATTTTATAGTTGAGAAACAGGCATGCAAAGCAGAATTGGGGAAAAAAAAAATAAGTGACTAACCCAGAGTCATGTAATTAGCCAGTACCAGAAACCTTATTTTAATGCCAGGTTTTGAATGGTCTACAAATTTTGTGCTCTCTCAAATAGCTGATGCTATATACTATTAAATAATGAGAATGTGGTTCAGAATATATGCAAAAGATTATGGAAACCAGGAAGGTCATATGAGTATTTTGGGTTTACCACTCCAGTGACCATAGTTGGAAATACCCAGATGATTGAAGCGTGTTTTGGGTGTTACATTTTTTAAAACTTGAATTGCCTGGCTGTGTCTGGAGCGCACGGCTTTCTGGCTGCCCTGTAATTAGGACCAAGACTTGAGTCTAACAGTCCCGGCTACCACCCTTAGGCTCTGCCGATCTCCCTTCGCTTGCCTTCTGCAGGGCCTCGATGGTCGCTCGGGATGCCTGGCCTCTGGTCTCTGACTTTGGGCATCATGAGGCCCTGAATGAGTTGCAGCCTAGGAAGGGATCCCTTCTGGGGTCTCTAGGGGTCCTTAATGTAATAGACACCCTTCTTAGTCTCTGGGAAACTGCCTCCCAATCTAACTCCTTTGAAAGATTTTTTAAAAACAGAAAAATAAAAGAGAATGGGTGCCCAAGGCGAAGGTTTAATGGGAGTATCTTAGGGTTCCCTTTTGTCACCCTCAGAGGTGACACTGGAGTCCCTTAAAATTCAACATGAGGATCTGAGGAAGGAGGCCGATTCTGAACTCTTGGGGCTGGTTCGCGTTCCTTTTTCATTTGGGTGAGTACATGGGAGCTGGGGGCTTTCATGGGGAGCCAGAGTTGGTGAGAGCATTCCAGGGGCCGCTTCCCTTTTGAAAAATCTGACTTCTTAACAAGCCAGTGTGGCATTAGGAGGGTCCACCTTGCAGACAGCCCCTTCCTGAGGTCTTTCTCTGTGGCTCTGTGTGCCTGGTCCTGGCTGGGGCTGTGGGTGGACCAGAGGCCGGGTCCCAGGTCCCCTGCGGCCTTGGGCTTCCAGGACTGTGTGTCACCCTTGCCACGGGGCGTGTCTTCCACCCCTTCTGCGCTGGGAGCTTGGGGAGCGCAGAACTGGGCCACTTTTCATTTTTGTGCCCCTAGCATTTAGCATAGAGCCTGGCACTAGTTAGTGTTGTATAAATGCTTACTTACATAACAATCAGCTGGTTTACAATTTTTTTTGTTTTGTGTTGTTGTGGGGTTGCCTGTGGTTCTCTCCCTACTAGATCTTGTTGAAGGTAGAAATCAGGCCTTGCTGCTCCCAGGCTGGTCCTTCAGCCCCCCGGGGAGACCAGACCAGAGAAATGTTTCCTTCCCCCTTGCCTGACCAGGGAGGCCCCGCAGCCTTTAGCTGGGGTGGTTTAACTGAGCTCACAAATGCAAATGCTGTCCCTTCCCCCAACCCTTTTAATAAGTGACATTTTGTTAAATCAGTTATTCAAGGCCTTATCTATATTTCTGTCTGTGCTGGCTTAGTCAAAATAGGAAAGAGAGGGAATATTAGATTTCTTCACCGCCCCCCTCCTCCTTCCCCTTTGAGCAACTCTGTGCAGGATTTCTGATCGGGGAGGGCTCCCGCGTCCTTGAAGAGTAAATGCCGCTTGCAGAAAAAATGTGCGGGGCTTTGACTTGTAGCGAATGCTGTTCTTCAGCAGCTGTGATTTTTTTCCATTTTTCTTTTTCGTTCTGTTTTGATTAGTGGAACTCGTTGTGCTGCAGGGTTGGGATTGCGTTGAGGGGGAGGGCGTCCAGGGAGCAGCGTTTCCGGGGAGAGCTGGAGTTGGGGAGGGGCCAGCAGGGAAGGGATTTATTGAAAATATATGTCTACTTCTGCGATGATAAAGAGGCAGGCATGTAAAAATGCAACAGGGAAATCATTATTGTGGTAATGTAGGCAGAGCTCCGCTTTCTCATTAACAAGGCCCGGCCCACGTGCAGGAGGGGGCGGCGGGCTGCGCTGAGAGTTGGGGTATTCAATAATAGCAGAAACTCCGGGGATTGTCTCTGGCCCCCTTGTGCACCCGCTCAGGCTGCCTTCACCTCTCGCCAATCAGTGTGCAACCCTTTAAAAGCTGCTTGATGGATTTCGTGGTTTCTTCCCTCATCCTCGCCACCCCAAAATGCAGCAAGGACTGTGTAATTTTTAAAGTTGGAATTAAAATAAATTTTCTCTTGGGAACTCGGGGAGAATTTTGGCAACACATTGTGAGTCAGAGCTTGGATGATAGCCCTCGCATCTCAGGGAATACAGAGAAGAAGCTATGTGGGGATTCAGGGCTGAGGCACAGGCCCTGGGGTGTTGGATGCCCAGGTCACTTTAATAGGATGCCACTATTGTGGTGAGTTTACTGTTCACCTTGCCTTGTGTGACATTTGAGTTATTTCTTCCTCTTACCATTGTAGGAGGCAGATGTGATGCCCAACTTATACTTGGGGAAACTGAGGCTTGGGATAGCAAAGCAATTTGCTGAAGGATTTATAGGCTTCTGTAAGGCTATGCTGCGTTTCCGAATTCATTAGTCCCTCACTCTGTACAGATCTCTAGACTCTTCTTTTTCTTTTTGAGACAGGATCTCACTATGCAGTTCAGGCTGGCCTTGAACTCGCTATGTAGCCCAGGCTGGCCTCAGACTCGTGGCATTGGATCCTCTGCCTCAGCCTCCCAAGTGCTAGGGTTACGGGCAAGTGCCACCACACCTGGTTTTATTTTTTGAGATGGGGTCTCGCTGTGTCACAAAGTTGCTCAGGCTGGCCTTGAAATTTTGCCATCCTCCTGCTTCAGCTTCACAGAGTGCTAGGATTACAGGCATGTGTCACCACACTCAGCTGGGGCTTCTTTTATTAGGCCCTGAGTCCCATTCATAAATTCTCTACCCTCATGACCTAATCACACCCTGAAAGTCCCTCTTCCTAATGCCACCACAGCGGAGGTTAAGATTTCAACTTGCATTTTGGGGACACATTCAGGCTATAATACTAATTTACTTCATTTTTATTATCTTATGTTAGTGCTCTAGACCTGCACTGTCCGATATGGGAGCCACTAGCTATGCGTGGTATTTAATTCCAAGTTAGTAAAAAATTAATAGAGTTACAAAATCCAGTTCCTCAGTTACACCAGCCACATGTCCAGTGCTCAGTAGCCACACGTAGCTGGTGGTGATCCTGTGGGCCAGTGTGGACAGAACACGAGTGTGTGCTATGCAGTGCTACTAGCTAGTGGCTCTAGAACGTCACGGTCTCTTCTGTGTGGGACATTTCCCCTTTGTCCTGTCCCCCTCCTGTTTCCTGCAGACACATTTCCTAAAAGCCGCCATCCATTGGGAGTGCTATGATCCTTTACATCTCTCTCCCCCCAGGACGCCTCGCTCCTTTGGGGCAGGGAGCATGTCTTCTTTGTCATTGTGTCCCCAGCACTGAGCCTGGAGCCTGGTGGACATAGTCTGAGTGACAGTCGCTGGGTGATGAGCTCAGAGAGGAAGCAGGGTCCAGGCAGGAGGAGCAAACGCTGTTCAGGGAGCCGAGTTTTGACCCCGTGGGCAGAATGGTTGTGGGTGAGAAGGGCTCAGATGTGTGTTACAAAATCCACTCTGGGAGGTGTGGAGAGCAGGCTTTTCCTCGCTGCAGTCATTAACTATGGCAACGAGTTCATCAAGAGCAGAGGTTTACTTGGGCTCATGGCTCTGGATGGTCTTGTCCAGGACTCAGGACTCTTGTCCTTTGCTTTTGGGCCTGTGGCCAGGCAGCCCAGGGTGGCTGGGCACACACAGGGCAAAGCCACTCACCTCAGGACTAGGATGCAACCCAGAGGAGGTAGAAGGGCCTGGGTTCCCATGAGGGCACACCCCAGGGACCTGCAGGCCTTCTACTAAAGTCCTGCCACCTCCCATAGTGCTGAGGTGGGGACTGAGCTGTAGAACTCGGGCCTTGGGGACCACTCCAGATCTGAGCTGTAGCGGGGCTGAGCCTGCAGCCTCCACAGGAGCTCAGGAGGTGTTGGTGCCACGGAGTCAGGAGGGCCCAGGGTGGGGACCCAGCTGTGGTAGGGATCCCCAGGAGGAGTGATGTTGTCTTCAAGGTGCAGCCTCTGTGCATCTCTGGGTATTGTGGAGCCCTTTGCAGTTTCCAAGGGACACTGCTGTGTCTTCACCCCGACCTTCCCCGTCCCTTTCCACTTTCTTCCTTGTGGGTGGGTGGCCTCTTCCCCCTTCCTGTCCCACCCTGTGCACACTGTCCCTGTCCCTTTGGGGTGTGTCTCATGCCACCTTGTCTTGGTCTGAATGAAGCCTCTGCTTGGGTCTGAGCAGAACTGGGCCTTTGGCCTCTTCCTCACACCATGTCGGGTGAGGACGCTTTGGGGCTGGAATAGAAAGGCTCGGACAGAGTTTGGAGTGGAGACTGAGAGGTCACTGAAGTCAGTTGGGCCGTCTCTGAAGTGGCGAGGAGGAGCCTGGGTGCCAGGATTTGAAAGATGACTTTGGCATAAGAGGGTTCTTTTCTTTAGGAAGATGAGGATGTGTGCCCTGGCCACCGTGTCCTCACAGTGTGCACGTTTGGAATAGGAGACATTTCCCATGAGAACAGCCACCTACTAAGTGCAGATGTGTGCTGTCGTTTTGGTTCTGTTTTTTAGAATGTATACTTATTAGCACGTGTTTGCAGCACATAGTGATTACATTCATTGTGGGAGTTGGTACCTGTTCGGAACACATCTTAATTCTTTTTATATTTCTTTCTCTCACATCCCTCCTCCCTCCCTCTATCTCTCGGTCCCCTTCTATTTTGCAAAAGATATATCTCCCTGTTTCCTATTATCTTTTATTTTATCTTTAAATTATTTATATTTTGGGTTTTTCATATAAGAGAAACCAGGTGATATTGAAACTTGTGTTTCTGATTTATTTCACCTAACATTATGGTCTCAAGTTACATCCATTTTCCTATAAATGACTCAAGTTTATCCTTCTTTATGGCAGAGTAGTACTCTATTTTGTGTAAATACCACATTTTTAATCCATTCATCTGTTGGTAGACATAAGGCTGCTTCCAAGATTTAACTGTTATGAATTGTGCTGCTGTAAACATGTGTATGCATGGATCACGGTAATGCGATGTCTTTAACTTCTTTGGGAAGATACCTAGAAGGGGAGTAGCTGGGTTGAATGGAATTTCTAGCTTTAGTTTTTCATTTTAGTTGTTACCTCATTTAGCCCTACAGCAACTCCATGAGGAAGGCATCATTATCCTTATTTACATAGGTTGGGAAATGGAGACATAAACTGATTAAGATGGTTTCTCAAGGTCACGTGGCTGGGAAATAGCAGATTGGAACCCAGGACCCCAGACCTGGGTGACTGTAGAAGCAGGTGTGTTCCCTGCCTCCTTATCCTGCCTCCCGAGAGCCGTCAGCAGCTGAGCTTTGTTTAGAAGTGTAACTGCTGTGGTAGAGGAGAGGGTGCCCCTGAATGGCAGCACCCTCGAGGCCTCAGGGTCCCTGTCCGTGCACTTTTGCTCTCCTGACGAGAAAAGTTTGCAAGTAAAATGAAATAAAAGATGCAAAGGGGCTTCGAGAACTGTACAGCTCTGCTTTTTCCTCCATAATCATTGCTTGAGGGGCGAGGCTGTGAGTGTTGTGTGCATGAGTGCGCGTGTGTGACACAATTCTCTGTTAACATTCAGAGTGTGTGTGGCTGATTGTTTTGTGTGACTTGGGGGAATCATTTTATTTAGTTATTTTTTTGGTACCAGGGCCTTTGCACTGAACTACATCCCCAGCCTTTTTAAACTTTTTATTTTGAGACAGGGTCTTGCTAAATCTCTAAGTTGCTCAGACTGGGGTTGACCTGAGTTCAGCACCAGATGGAGTGTCCTCTGTGACCTTGGGAAGGTCACTCCACCTTCCTAAGCGTCCATATCCTGAGATTGCCACGTCTGTTTAGATGCATTACTAGGCCGATGAACTGGTTGTCACACGGTCATGGTGTGTTTGTGACAGGGGAGTCTTGGGCACCACAGCCCTTGTGTCAGCCCCTTGGCCTGCCTGCCTCCCTGGTCAGGATGCCATAGCTCTGATTTATGAAATGGTCTCCTGCTTTTAAGACTGGAGAGGACCTGATTTAAAGCTTCATTAGAGTTAGAACCTTTTCCCTGAAATTATATAAGTGGTAAGCGAAAGTAGTTTGGAAAACTTTTTTTTTTTGTAGAAGGAGACAGTGAATTACACATGATGATTATAGAGAATTTGGAAAATACTGACAAAGATAAGGCAGAAATTAAAAATTGTTTTTAATTCCTCTGTGTTAGCATTTTAACATACTTCCTTTCAGTATTTCCGGTCCCATATAGTCTGTGATGAAAAGAGCTTACTCTGGAGTCGGGCTGTCTAGATTTGAATCCAGAATCTTTAACTCACTGGAAATAACAGAGAACTATGGGGCTGAGTGAGATGAATTGAGGTAATGCCTGTAAAATGTCCAGGCCTGTGCCTAGCAGATAGTAAATTAATAAATATTAGCCATGACATTGTGACTTAAAGTAGTACTGGAGTTATTTAAAGTAGTAACTGGAGTGATTTAATATCTTACCCATTAAATACTCTTTGAATTTTTTTTTTTTTTTGGTAGTACTGGGGAATAAACCCCAGGGCCGTCACACTGAGCTATATCCAAGCTCTTTTATTTTTTATTTTGAGACAGGGTTGTGCTAAGACACTGAGTTGCCCAGTGCCCACGCTGGGCTTGAACTTGTGATCCTCCTGCCTCGGCTTCCCAGAGTGCTGGGATTATAGGTGTGTGCCATCATGCCCAGTTTTTTTAACAAATATTTACAGAGCATGTACTGTATACCAAGCACTGGGTCCCATAATTCATTTAAGTAGTCTCTGTTATTGGAAATATAGTCTTTTTTTTTTTTTTTTTTTTTTTGGTGGTGCTGGGGATCGAACTCAGGGCCTTGTGCTTGCAGGGCAAGCACTCTAACCACTGAGCTAAATCCTCAGCCCCAAATAGTCTTTTTAAAAGTCATTTTTAACTGTTATGAATAATGTTTTGATGAATATCCCTGTATGTAAATCTTCGAGTGTAACTCTGTTTTCTTAGGGTAAACTCCTAGAATTTAGAATTACTATGTTAAAAGAAGTGGGCGTTTTTAAGGTTCTTGATCATATTTCCCTATTGTTCTTCAGAAAGTTTTCATTATTTTTCATTTGCACTACCAGCCTAGGAGAATACCCACCAAACTTCACCAAGCCTTGGTACTATCATTTTTCAAGCAATAGGAATTCTCGATTCTCATGGATTGTCCCCTAAACTATGCATATTGCTTATTTGGGGCTCAAGTTTTGCCTGCTACAGGGAGGAGCATAATAAATATCTCGTGCCTGGTGACTGCTATTTGTTAATTCGGCGAGGTCTTTGGAGTTCTGGTGTGGAAAGACTATGCCAGTGACCTGAATTATTATCCAAAGTGATGCTTCATGCTGGGTTAGAATTTCTAGTGCTCTAGGAAGAAGCCTTCAGGATGTCAGGGATCCGGTCTGTATCGGCGGGTCAAAATTCTTCCCGAACATCACAGAATTAATGTCGCTAATACCCAGATGAGGAATTATAGGGTCTCTGTCCAATTTTTAAGGAATTTGTTCTTTTGAACCGTTATAAGAAAATGAAGGCTATTATCACTTCTCACAAGTGTGAGAAAATATAATTATTAGCTTTTCTATGAAAAAAATATTGAGTGAAAAGGTGGCGTACTGAATATTCTGGAGCAGAGAAAATGAGAACCAGTCATCACCCCAACATCTAGGCAGAAACTCTGCCCTAAAAACATGACACGCTTCCTTCTAGTGTTTTGAATACATTTATCTTTGCATAGTTGAATGCCTTGTATTATACTTCACATCTTTTTTTAAGTACCTGTCCTAAAATAATATTTTAGTCATTACCTGGATGGTGCAGGCTACTTCAGCATTTTGACTCCTTTTACCTCCTGTATATTTGAGGTCTTAAATATTTTAATTCTCTCTCTACATGGTAAGACATTGTTTTAAACAATCAATAATAACTTAGATTAAGGCATAGATTAATCCTTTTGATGTTCTTCATTTCTCACCGAACATCAGGTTAATTTCCTTTGAGAAGTACCTTTGGAGAGTTTGTGTGTGTGTGTGTGTGTGTGTGTGCATGCGCACGTGCGTGTGTGTGGGATATTTTCACTAGGTATAAAAGGTTTAGATCTAAACTGGCCCCAAAGCCTCATGGGTTTGGAAGGTGACTGGATGATGAGGGCTGACAGCTGACTGGCTATTAGGAGGTGGCATCACTGTGGGTGGGACTGGGAAAGATTTACCTCCTCCCTCCCTGGCTCCTCCCTTGACTCGCTACTTCCTGTTCACCATGAGGTGAGCAGCTTTCCTCCGCCCAGACCCTTCTGCCATGCCACTGACCATGCAAGTACTGAAACTTCTGAAACATGAGCCAAAATAAATTTCTCCTCCTCCAACTTCTGGGTGTTGTATATTTTGTCCCAGAAACGAGGAAAGTGACTTTGGTCCTTTCTAGATGTGATTCCACTTTTTCTAGCTTCTTCATTTCTGGTAAAAAGTCATCTGTTGATGTTAAATGGCTCCTTTCAAAGTTCACATTGCTTTTTTTCTCTTTGGCTTTTTAAAATGATTTTACTATGATGTGTATCGCTTGATCTTTTAGTGTGTATCGCTCATGGAGTTTGGAGAGCTTTAGAAGTCATGGCTTGAAGTTTGGGGTCAGTTTTAGAAAAATCCTTGGGGAGTTTTCTTCAAATATTGCTTTGCCTCATCGTTTTTCCCTCCATTCTCAGACTCCTACACATATGTCAGACATTTTTACTATGTCTCGCAAATCTCTGAAGCTCATTCTGTGCATTCTGTGCTTCAATATGATTATTTTTTTATTGGCCTGTTTTCCAAGTCACCAATCATTTCTTCTACTTTTTTTCCCCCAGTGCTGCAAATTGAACCCAGGGCCTTTGCACTGAGCTGCATTCCCAAGCCCCCTACTCCCCTTTTGTTTTTTATTTTGAAGACAGGGTCTTGTTAAGTCACTTGGTTGCCTAGGCTGGGTTTTGAACTTGGGATCTTCCTGTCTCAGCTTCCCAGAGTGCTGTGATTACTGGGTTCAATTTCTAGTACCACCACCAAAAAAAAAAAAAAAAAAAAAGAAAAGAAAAAAAGAAAAAAGGGTGGGAATGTAGTTCAATAGCAACATGCACAAGTCCCTGGGTGCAATCCCCAGTACCCCATGAAAAAAATTATTCATTAGGTGATTTTTAAGATTAGCACAAAACTTCATTATGGCTTTTATAATCTATTTACCCATTCTTCTATTGCCAGATACTTAGGTCATTTTGCATAATTTGGTTTTAGAAATAATGCTGCAACAAATACCATTGTCCATTTTTGCCAAAGCATCTTGTGTTCATATTTTAAAGGTATGAAATAGAAACAATCAGAGTTGAAAATATTAATCAGTAGGGATTGTTTTTATGCATATGTCATGTCCCAAAATAGAACAATGGCCATTTCTCTTTCAGGTGGCTCTGAAGGAGGCTTTTTTAAAAAAAGTATTTTTATTTCTTCTTGCCCAAGGCCACCCAGCTGCTCAGTGTCAGCACTGAGCCACCCAGTCTGGTGATGGGGCCTGTGCTGTTAACTACTGTAACCTGTACCCTACTTGTTTGAGTTTATTATGTTTATTATTCCTTCCTTCCTTTCTGCCAATTTTAGCTTATTTCATTGCTACCTGATATTCTTTTTAGACAAAGTCTTGCTGTGTATTGCAGGCTGGTTTTGAACTCACTATGTAGCCCAGGCTGACCTCAAACTCCCAGTGATCTTCCTGCCTCAGCCTCTCCAGTGCTGGGATTACAGGCGTGTGCCAATATTGTTTTTCTTAGGTATTAAATCTTCCCCTGCAGTGTGGTTGCTGGGGGGATGGAAATGCAGGTGGAGACAATTTGGGGAGGGACATGCATGGATGGGAACTGCTGCTGGGGCTCGGGCTCAGGTGTGGCCTCTCACTTTGCACCCTGCCCAGTAGCTTGCACGGTATGTTGGGGGTCCCTGGTGTGTATTTACTGACAAGGGGATTTCTTTTTCTTTTTTTGTTTTTTTGAGACAGGGTCTCCCTGCTATGTAACCCAGGCTGGCCTGGAATTTGTGGCCATCCTCCTGCCTCAGCCTCCCGAGTACTGGGATGACAGGCATGTGCCACCATACCTGGCTTGACAAGGGAATTCTGCTTCCATTTCTGGGTGGATCGGCCATTGCTGACTGGGTCGCCACTTTGCTTGGCAGTTTAGAGAGTAGAAGTGGTCTCAGTTCCCCCTTCCTCGTACCCCAATTCTACTCAAGGATCAAGAGGTCGTGGCCGTCCTGTGTGCTTCACCCCTCAGTGCAGCTCTCTGGACTTTCTTGCCTGCACCCCTTCTCCGTCCCCCCCATCGTTTGCTGGAACCCATTCCCATCAGGCTTCTTCTACCCGCCTTTGCTGTCCACTTCTTCCCTTCCTCTCTTCTATTAATCCCCAATTACGTAGATCTCAAGTATCTAGTGTTTTAAGATGATATTCTGTTGATTCGGTAAACTTTGTTTTCTGCTTTTAGCCTAAAAGTGAGCTTTTAAAATTTTACTGTCTCAGGAAAAACTGTTGAATGAAATTATACTTTCGTCTTGTCTTTAGAGTTTGTTTTTGTTGTTTAGTACTGGAGGTGAAACCCATGCTAGGCAAGCACTGAGCTACACCGCCAGCCCTTTTAATTTTATTTTATTATTTTATTTTGAGAGGCTCTTACTGAGTTGCCCAGGCTGGCCTCAAACTTGCGATATTCCTGCCTCAGCCTCCCATGTAGCTGGGATTACACCGTTTTGGGTTGTTAATTGATATGTTCTGTTTCTTCTCTGGACACAGCCGTCTTGTTGCCCCAGGTTGTCCTTTGTACAACTGCTCAGTCTCCTCTGCTTGCTTTGCTCTTGTGGGGCCTCTTTCCCGCCTCTTTCCTGGCTCCCCCTCCAACCCGCTAATGTACTAGCATGAGTTCATGGTCTGTGCTGCCTGCCTCTCCCCACGCACCCAGAGCGGGCCTGGCACACCGTGGGGCCCCCAAAACTGGGTGCTGGATGCTTTGTCCTTGGGGGCTCTGTTGGGCCCCCAGCTTTGGAGACTTTTATCACATTCTCGGATCTGGAAAATCTCTGCCTGCAGGAGTTTTTTTTTTAATTAAGATTTTTATCATTGTCTTATCCCCTCCCCCCTTCCTGTTCATTTAAAACTGTTATGAAACAAAACTCATTATGCTTCGAAATCTGATGGAGCCAAGGGCCCGGGGAGAGGGAGAGGAGGCGGCGGGTGCTTCTTTCCACCCCCTCCTCCATGTGGCCATGTGCATGGCCTACTTGGGACCAGGCTGGGCAGGGGACTTCACCAGGAGAGGGTGTCTCCAGGCAGAAAGGAGCAGGCCCTCCCTGCTGTGGAGGGTCCCCAGGCACTGAGAGAAGAAGGGGGAGGAAGCTAGGGAGAAAGGAGAGAGAGGGGGAGCTGTGTGGGCATTGTTCCTTTGGTGGCCTGATGTCACACAAGAAATTGAGAGCGTGGCCCTTCTTTGGAGGACTTTTAGTTTTTACTTCACATAGTAAACACTTCTGTTCATTTGTTTGGCAGCATTTACCTAGCACTTGCTATGTACAGGTGTACTTGGGGGCCGGGGGCTTGGACCTCCAGTCAGATCTCAGCCACTATGTAGCCTGCTGCAGAGGGACACTCTCAGGGCACCCAAGTGTGATCCAGTGGCTCCAAGCCAGCATGTTGGCCTTCTCTGTCCTGGTTCCTGGGATGTGGGCGGTGCCATGTAGAAGGGAGGGAGGAGGCGGCGGCTGGTGAGGAAGTGGCCTGGCCTCCTCCCAGAGCTCTTGTCTAAACATCTCACTAACTGGGTCCATCCTGGGTGCTCCAGAGGCAGCCAGACCTGTCCCTGTCCCCATTCCCAAATGGAGCGGCCCAAGGTTCTTCCTGGGCCACTGAGCTTCAGGGGTGTGCTTTTGCCTGGGAGCTGGGTAGTTTCTTCAATCGGCAGATGGTGGCAGGGTCAGGCCTGGAGAGCGCATCGCTGGAGTGCAGAGATGTAGGGCTGTGATAGGGACATCTGAGGACAGCCTCAGCCTGAGGACCTGGGGTTTCACCGATAGCCACCCGCCACCCCAGTCCCTGCGTCTCATCTGCTAACGGAGTTCCACTGCCCACTGATTTGAGTTCCATTCCTTTCATTTCCTCTTGCCTGTCTTCTGGTCCACAGGCCTTAATAAGCTGCAAGCAGCCCCCGGAGTCTGCGAGACTAAAAACACACATTGCTTCACAGTGCAGACGCTTTGATAAACTAAGGGGAAAATCCTGCGGCCTGCGGTTGTTCACTGATGGACTGTCCCGACTGGCAGTGACGCAGGGAAGAGCTCAAACAAGCTCACCCTGCCAAGTTCTGGGCCTCAAGCTGGTTGTTCAGAACAGAAGGCTAAGGAGACCCTGATCCTGCTTCGAGGCCCACTTGGGGATATCACAGTATCACGGGCAGGTGTCTGGCCCCTGATGGCCTCCCAGGCCCCGACCAGCTGTCCCCTGCTACACCCAAAGGCTGTAGGACATAGTGGTGCTAAATGTGTGACCCACACCTGCCCCCACTGGTGCTGCAAGAGTCTGACCTAAAAAAGAAAAAATACACATGTAAAAGAGAATTTTTTCATTTGTTAGGCATTTATTTGCTTATTAAGTGTCCTGAGTAAATAAAAGTCTTTTTTCTTTTTTTTTTTCTGATACTGGGAATGAGATTTAGGCCTTTGCACTGAGCTCCATCCTCAGCCCTTCCTTTTTGGCGACAGGGTCTTGCTAAGTCACTAAGTCGCCCAGGCTGGGCCTCAACTTGTGATCCCCCTGCCTCAGCCTCCCAGAGTGCTGGATTACAGGTGTGCACCACCAAGCCCACCTAGGTCTTTTTTCTTACATATTACCTTGATTTAGTTTTATTTAAAATAAGTAAGTCTGATAATAAATATATAGAGGTGTTAAATTTATATGATACGTTTGTAAACTGAGTTTACTTGTTGACTTTATTAAGTCAGTATTATTTGCTATATGCAGTATACCAGGCTAAGCATTGATGAGGGTTGGCAAAGTCCGTAAAGGGCCTGAGAGAAAATACTCTCAGCTTCCTGGGTCTGTGTCTGTTCTGATACTCAGCTGTCCGTGGAGCACACAAACAGCCCTGGACCACCTGTATGTGGATGCGGATGATGCAGATGCACGAGGCTGGGTTCAGTCAGGCTTGTTTTGCAAACCCAGGTGGTGGGCTGGATTAGCAGGCGGCCGTGGTTGCTGGTGTCTGGTGGGATCCCTCAAAAGCCTGTAACAGACCCAGAGACACGGTTGGTTGTGACCTTCACGGAGTTTGATCCTGGGCACAGGTCCTTCTTGGCTACTGTTAGCTACCTTGCTTTTAAAGGACACGTGTTCTAAATAGCTGGCCAGTACCTCTGTTGGGGGCATGGCAGGGCTAAGTAACTTTTTAGAAGAACAGTCTAGTACACACACAGTTCTGTTTGTTATCCACAGTGAGTCTGGAGTACAGTGTGTACCTACCTTTGGTGTGGATGTACTATTTGGAATTTCTTTTCTCCTACCCCCATAAGTGCACGTGCATATTTCTATGCATTGGTCTGACTGTGTAATTTTAATGGCAACATAGTATTCTTTGCTGAGTCTGGGGAGTCTTGGGCCTCAGGCTAGGCCTTTGCCAGACAGAGGGTGCTTCCAGTTGCAGCAAGAAGCCTTTCAGAGCTGGAGGCTGTGGTCTCTGGGCCCAGGCAAGGTCCCTAGATAGCCTGCTGGACAACACCCAGCATCTTGCAGCCAGGGTAAGTGCAAACGTGAGGGACAGACGGCAGGGTGACCTCGTACCTGCATTGCGGTGCAAGGAGACCTTTAGTGGGTTGTGGAGTCTGCAGAGCTGTGTGAGGCGGGGGACAGGCAAAGCAAGCCCAGGCCGAGGAGAGAAAGCTCAGGGTGGCTGCAGCCAGGCAGGTGGCAGGCCTGGGCTTCCGAGCCAGACTCCCGTTGGTTTGACTCTGACTTGGCTTTTGCCAGTTATGGGTTGTGTGATTGAGTGCTCTTCCTAGCCTCTCCAAGCCTTGCTTTGTTTGCTGCAAGATGAGGGTGCCGTTTGCATCCATTCCGTAGCAATGTTGGAAGGACCAGATGTATAATCCAGGGAGTGGACACACGCTGTGTAGATGGTAGCTGTTCCCCAGTGTGTGGTGTGTGGTGGCCCGTGTTGAGCGTGCAGTTCATAAGAGCGGCTGTGACTTTATTATTAACGGCATGAAGGAGGCACCAGGAACCCCCTAACCTGACCTGGCCTCCCTTCAGTCTGAGAGCTGTGGTTCAAGCTCCTCACTTCCAAGCCCGTGATAACTCAAACCCCGAGTCCTGTGCCCAGGATACTCCTCAGGTCAGATCAGAGTCCAAGACTAGCTGGGTCGGCTCATTAGCAGTCATTCATGCCTTCGGTCAGCCAATGCAGAGCTCTGCCTTGTGCGTGCTGGGCAGTGTGCAGAGGTGGGAAGTGGGCATAGTCTGGCCTTCCATCAGGCGGCCCCCCCCAGGTGCTTTGCAGGGTCCTGTGGTCTGAGCCATGAAAAGGACCACAGAAGGACGTAGGCCGGGACAGAATGCTCTCTGTGTGTGCCTTGATGTCTAATCTCATAGTAATTGGGGACCTCTGGTGACAGTGGGCTTTTCTTTTATCCCTGTGTGATGGGCAACATTCGATGCTGTAGGATATAGGTCACTAGAGGGCCCGTGGGCTGCCGTGGGGTGTATATTGATGCAACCGCTTTGAAAAGTCCTTTGGCATTTTCTGGCAAAGGTGTGTGTTTGCGTATTGTGTGTCCTGGTGTTTCCACTCCTGGGCGTGTGATGATCGTGAGGAAGCTGTGCCTGTGGGCATCGGGAGGTGGTACTAAGAATGTTCCTAGTAGCACTGGGCTGCATTGGATAGTGAACCCAGAAACCCAGATGCCCAACAGCTGGAAATGGGTAAATGCACTGTGGTCACAGGATGAATTCTCATCCAGCACCTAAATGCCTGGAACACATTTACATGCAAGGGTAGGAGCGAATGAATCTTAGTAAAGTAAGTTTGAATCTGAGAAAGAATACCCTGAGTGTTCCATGCAGCAGGTGCTTTTTGTCAATTAAATTTCAAAGTCAAACCAATTCAGAAGTGCATCGTTTAAGGGTGCATAAGATAAGCAAAGCTGTGTATGTTGTGTTAGGTGGCAGATGAGGCTGTGGGCTGGCATGTTTTTGTCTTTTTTGTTTTTGTTTTGTTTTGTTTGGGTTTTGGTTTCTTGTTTGTTTGAGATAGGGTCTTGCCCTGTAGTTCAGGCTGGCCTTGAACTTACTGTGTAGCCCAGGCTGGCTTCGAATTTACAGCGATCGTCCTGCCGCAGCCTCCCATGTGCTGGGATTACAGGCGTGCATCACAGGCCAAGAGGCTTGGGCAGCATGGTCTCTGTTGAATGGGCTGTGATGAGCTCCTAGAGCAGGGATATGGACTAGAGCCAGGGCGCGTCAGCTCAGGTTTTGAAGGCAGAGCGGATTTTCTTTTTTTGGCCATTGCTTTGGAAGCTTTTTTTTCAAACCCAACCTACAAAACGTTACCTGTTGGAATAATGACACTGGTCACATGTGTGTGCATTTAATTTTCTTATTACCACGAATGCAGTTTTTGATGACCGCAAATGCAGATAGGATGGGGGAGCCGCGGCTTATCTGATATTGATCGTTTCCAGCCGGTGCAAGGTGCAGCCTGTGTTTGCAGCCAGATGTGAGAGTCCTTGCCGCGGGAGGGGATGCAGATGCGGCTGGGCAAGGCCTTCTTGGTGTGGCCCCAGAGCTGGCAGGCAGGGCTGGTTCAGAGATGAATAAGAAGAAGATACTCTCGGGTTGAAGATCTGGGCTCACATTTGCATAGCGAAAGTCTTCCTCACTTTCGCTCCTGTTTGACAAGCCTTGGGGCCTCCTAATTTAATCGCGCAGGGACAGTTGCTTTGTGTGGAAGGTGTCTCTTTCAGAAGAGTCAGGGATGGGCTGGGAGAACCCGAGCAAGGCGTGAGGTGGGGGAAGGATAAAGCATCCCATGTGGAGGCCGGAAGGATGCTATGATTGGGCTGCCACATGAGCAGCCATGATGGTGGAGCAAGGTGTGCAGAGAGGAAGGAGGGAGCCCAGAAGACAGGGATGGGACGAAAGGGACTGGAAAGTCAGCCACACGCAGTGACTGTGCAAAAGAGCGAACTGCTTCAGACAAGTATCTAACACGTGCAAGGCGAAGGGAGCCTTTCTGTGTAGCTCTGGAAGGTCACGCTGGAATTAGAAGGCAGAAGCTATAGGAGGAGATATTTGGTCTTGTAAGTTGGTGTTTTTCATACTGCAGTTTGCAGTCCATTAGTAGGGTGCATAGTCAATCTAGTGATCAACATTAGCAGTTTTAAAAATAAAATAGGTGTGGTGGCACATGCCTATAATCCCTGTACTTTGGGGGTGGAGGTGGAAGGATTTCTGTGAGTTTGAGGCCAGCCTGAACTATGAGACCCTGTCTCAAAACAAAGCAAAAATAAAAATAGAATAGAAAGTAGAATAGGAAAAAACTTGTGTGTGAGATGTATATAGGTCACCAGTTTCTAGAAAATATTTGTTGTTTTATATATGTATAAACATATATATGTACTGTGTCATGATATAAATGACAGTTTCTCAGGGGAATGAGAGTAGAGGAAGTTTGAAAGCCATTTAATGATAAGTCTTTCTGTTTATTGAGTACCTACACTGTGCTAGGCACCTTGCTAAGAGGTCCACATATATTTTTTCATTTAAATCTCAATGGGGGCCCTACAAAGCCAGAATTGGTCCAGCCTCAGAGAGAGGAAGATCAGGTCGAAGGGGTGAGGTGACTTTCCCAGGGCCAGGGCCCCTGAAAGAGGCTTAGCCTGGAATTGAACCTCAGGTGAGCCCCCAAAAAACCTGTTCATATAAAGACCACCCTTGAATGCAGGAAGAGCTGTTGGTAGAGCCACCCCCAAAATGGCCCAGGCTGTCTGGAAAAGGGCAGGAAAGATGGAAAGTGTTGGAGCAGAAATAGGGTGGCCACTGCTGTCCCACTGAACATGATGTGACGTAGCCCAGGCCTGGACCAGCTCAGTCACTGGCAGGTCAATTCCAGCCCTTGGCTTTCTTTGATTCTAGTTTTAATTAATAAATAGATTAAGACTTGTTTATAAGTGGACTTTCTTTTAGTAAGTTTTCTGATTATTTGTTAACGTAGGTACATTTGCTTTATAGCTTCACAAGGTTATTAAAAATAAAATGTTTTCTGATTTTTGGTAGTGAATATGAATTACTTTTATAATTCACATGATTTTAAAAAGTCATTAAAAAGAAATAGTACTGCGAGGCAAGAAAAACCTTCAAGAATTCTTGCTGGCAAGTTTTGAGAGAGACAGCTGGAGGCGGGCTCTTCCTCCCTGTGGTGTAGGTTGGGGAGGCCGCTGGGGCGGGTTGTCATGGACCTTTGCTTCTTACGAGCTTCCTGGCCCAGCTGGGCCCATCCTCCTCGCCCAGAGCAAGGTGAGACAGGACCAGGGCTCTGGAGGCTTCTTTTCTCTCCTAACTGCAAAGTGACACTCCCGTCAATTCCCTTTTTTTGTTTTGTTTCTTGGGGCAAGGTCTCACTTTGTAGTTCAGTCTGGCCTCAAACTCACAGAGATCCTCCTGCCTCAGCCTCCCGAGAGCAGGAATTACAGGTGTGTGCCACTACGCCAGGCTTTGGGTGGTTCATTAACAGAGCTGCCAATCTGTGTGGCATGGCCCTTCCGGGACATGGCTGGTTAAGTGCTTTTTCCCTTGATGCGAGGTGTAACAGGAGAATGTGAGGTTGACGGATGGCTTCTGCTGGAGGGAAAGCAAATGGGTAGTTGTTGAAGGTTTGTTTTACGCTGTGTTATCAAGGCTAATAATATGACACTTGGAGGCTTTATGGCTTGATTAGTGGCATCAGCACTTGAAAGCTTTGGCTCAGGGTTGCTGTGAGAGGTTACATGGAAGTAATTAGAGTGAAGTTGTGAAATGCAGGGGGCGGTACACTTACTAATGGCTGTGGGGCAGCCCGGCTGTGACTGAGTGCTGGCTGCTAGGGTAGAAGATGGGCTGCTTGTTTGTGGGCTCTGCCGCGGACCCTGGGCAGCCCCCGGTTCTTCTCCGCCTGTTAGTGCCTGTCATTGGCGCTAGAGCTAGAAACCCTAGAGCTTCAGGACCACTTAGTGCTTCCCTGTCGAAAGCAAGGCCTCTGGTTGTTGTCGTTGTTGTTGTTATTATTATCGGTACTGGGGATTGAACCCGGGGCCTCCACACCAAGCTACATCCCAAGCACTTTTTATTTTTTGTTTTGAGATAGGGTCTTGCTAAGTTGCCTGGGTTAGGCTCAAACTCGCAGTCCTCCTGCCTCAGCTTCCTGGAGTGCTGGGCTTTCAGACCAGTGCCACCAACACCCAGTTTAGGATGTGCACTTTGGACGGGACCCTCAGGTGATCAGGTGTGCACAGATGTCCCCTGAAGTTAGGGACTGGTGACAAATGTGGTTTTTATTGTGTAGTAGTACAGAAAACAGCTGTATGATTCCAGTCCACGTCTGACGTTAAGATCTGGGATTGTGTGTGTGTGTGTGTGTGTGTGTGTGTGTGCGCGTGTGTGCGTGTGTGTGTGTGGGTGTGTGTATGTGTGTATTTCCATTTCGCTGTGGCATCAACGTGGGGTTGTGGTTTATGCGCCCAACTCACCGAGTTCTTGGCACAGCGAGCCATTTCCTTGAATGCAAGCCTGGCGTCGCAGCCTGTTGGGGGTGTGACCAAAACACCACTTTCTTCCTGTCCCCTCCCTTCAAGGGACCCATGGTGGCCCTTGTTGCATGCTGTGTCATGTCTACACCTCTCCCTGAGGGTCCAGGGCCCTTGAGTTTCAGGCTTACCTGTCCCCATGCCGGGCCAGGCAGACGCCAGCCTCTGTGGCTAGAGGGTCCCCTTGCTGGAAGTACCTCCCTGTAGCTAGGTGATTTCTCCTGTCTGAGGCACTGTAGTCCCTGGTCCTTCTGGGCTGCTTACAGGGGGACTTTTGTTCTTGTGGGTAGGTCTTGACCCTTTGCCCAGGTGACACACTTCTAGACAGCCAGACCCTTGTATGCCAGCCGCCTCGCCTCCGGCAGCTGTTGGGTGACTGTGGTTGCTTCATCCCTGGCATCAGGGGGCAGAGGACCTGGAGGAGCGGGGCGAGGGGGTCGCCGGCCTCAGAGGGTGCAGGAGGGAAGCCGGAGGAGAAGGGATGGAGAGCACTGGCCGCGGGGCTGCAGGACAGAGCTCCTCTCTGGGGCTCGAGGAGGGAGCTGGGGCTGGCCGAGTTTCTCCGGAGCGTGTTTCTGCCTGGCTCAGGTCTGTTAGTCTTCTGTGTGTGACTCTGGGGGTGAGAAGGGCTGGGGCCTTGAGGGATGAGAGCAGTCAGTGCAGAAGTGAGGAACCAGCCTGATGGGTGTTGTCCCAGTGAGGTTTGGGGTGGAGGCTGCGTTTGCTTCTTGTAGCGACGCTGGAAAGATCTTTTTCTATGTTTAGAAGTTGTTTATGTAATGCGAAAGAAAGTATGTGTTCTTTAAAAAATAATTTTTTTTGAAAAAAGACACCAGAGTAGATTACAGTGTAAGCAGACCAATTACCAAGAAGACGTTGAAAAAGTTCCTTAAGATAGTTCTGGGATCAGATAGTTTCCCAGGTAAGTTTTTTCAACTGTTGAAGGCACAGGTGACTCCAATTGCTATTTAAATTTTCCTAGCGCACAAAAAGAACACTTGAATTCTTTTTAGGAAGCTAGTGTAACATGGCATGAGAAGGGACAGTGTGCATACGAAAACACAGAGTGAGCTCAGTTCGGAATACTAAGATGCAAAATCCTAATAATATAATGAGCAAATGGAATCCAGCAGCCCATTGAACATGCTCTGTAGTCACGTGGATTTCAGAATGGGAATGTGAGCATAGGTTAATTTTAGGGTTTCTATTAATAAAAACCCACTGTATTAAAGGATCTAAGGAGAAAATAAGATGCTGAAATGGTTTATGAAAAATTAAACATCTGTTCTTAATAAAAACTCCTGATAGACACCTCCTCGGCACAGGAAAATACATCTTTGTGCAGCCAGTGGTCAAAGTTTTGCTTAGGATTGAAGTACTGAATAGATACCAGAGGCATATTCATTAAAACCCCAATTAAGGACAATAATTATATAACCTTGTTCTGGAGGGATACGCTGACATCATTAGATAAGAGAAAGGAGGAAGAGGTATAAAAGCTAGAATGAGGCAGCAAAACTAAAGGATAAATGAGAGGTTTTAGTAAGGTGGTTGGATGTATGTTAATGCACATGGTCAATGATTCTCTCACATCCTAGAAAACATGAAAGAAGAAAAAATCCCACTTACGTAAGCAACAAAAGATAAAATATCTAGTTTTAAGCTTAATAAGATTATATTTGTATATAACATCTGCACTACAAAAGGACATAAATGACTTAGATAATATAACCTTGGCTACGCAGGGTCAGTGTTATAAAAATGTCACTTTTCCTATGCACTTAAAATGTGATTGCAATAAAACTACTAGCAGGATTATTTTGGGAATAGAAAAGTGGATTCTGAGCTTATATGGAAAAAATTGACAAAGAAATATGAAAAAGAAATGGGGGAGGGTCCAGCTCTAACAGCTAGTAAGCATTTAAAAAACTAGAATAAGCAACAAGATATATCATGTACAGGTACAAATCCCTTATGATGAATGTTATCACTCTGTACATCTAAAATGTACCATTAAAATAAAACAAACAAACAAAAAAAACTGGAGTAAGTAAAATAATTTGGAACCAATTGGCTGAAAAAGTAATGCAATAGAATAAGGAGCCCTAAAATAATTATGGGTATGTGTGTATAATTCTGTGATAAAGGAAACATTTTCAGTATATGGGGAAATAAAAGACCTTCAAAACTGGATGGCTATCTGGGAGGAAAAAAAAAAAGAGCAAAATCTCTAATTTGTGTCTTAGGCTGAAAGAAGTCTGTCAAAGATAGATCAAAGATTGAACTAAGGAGTGAATGTAGAGGAGCACTAGAAGAATTTTTCTGTCATCTGGGCCTAGGGAGGCCTTTCTAAGTTTGACACAAATCCTAGTAGGCAGCAAATAAAAGATTGATAAATCTGACAACATGAAAAATGAAAACCGCTGCCTGAGAAAAACACCATAAACAAAACCAAAAGATAAATGATAACCTGAGGAAAACAGTATTTGCAATGCACGTGGTAAAAGGAACTAATTTTCTTAATATACAAAGAGCTCTTAGAAACAAACAAAAAGGCCATTAACCCAATTGAAAATGAAGCAAAGGACACGGACATAAATTCACAAGACAAAAAGTGTGAAGGACTCTTAAATATATCAATCGTCTAATGATAAAATGTAATCAGAACTCTAACAGGAGGCAGCTGTGTTTTATCTGTGTTCTATCGGATCAGAAAAGATGAAAACATTTGATCATTCACTGATTGGGAAGGATACAAAGAAAAAGTACTTTAGTACATTGCTGGCGAGAGCAAATAGATCTTGCTTTGGAAGGTGATTTGTGATATTTATCTAAATTATAAATCCCGTATCTTAGGACTGGCAGCTTTGGTATCTGCCCTAGAGAAAAACTCGTGTGTGCGCGTGGTGCTCATTGACATCATTGTCACAGCGGAAAACTGGAGACGGGATTGTAAATATCCATGGGTGGGAGGAGGGCTAAATAAATCCTGGAATGTTCAGACCCGTAGTGGGTCAATAAATCAAGTTAGTGGATTATGACATAGTGTGAAACAAAGAATAGAAAAAGAGGCGATGCCTCGCACGTCGTGTGGGTAAAATATTTGGTGAGCTTCTGTTTCAGTTTTGTGTATTCATAAATGTGAACCAGGTGACAGTCCAAAATGCATTTCTGACGCTGAAACTCAGCTAAAAATTTTGAAGAACACTAAGAAGGGGAAGGAGATTTAGAGACGGAGGAGGAAGAGTGGGAGAGAGAGGGAAGGGGATGTAAAAAGGCTGAGGATGCCGTACGTATGTGTACCGACTCCTCATGATGAATGTATGTGTACCATGAATGTGTAAAGTTAAAGAAAGAAAAAATGTATTCAATTGCTATCCGGTCATAGGAACAGATCTCAAGAAGGTAATATTGAGTAGAAAAAAAAGCAAGTTACAGAATGGCATGTGCGATGTGACACCATTTTTGGAAAATTAAACACTTCAGACACAGAATCATGCTTTGGCAGTGTCATGGTTTCCTGGGATCATGCGCCCCGACAGAGGAGGCCTGTAAAGCTCATGTTGGAGGGTCCTTCGGGGACCACGGTGGTGTTGAGAGAGACCCTGCTTTATAAAAACACACGCTCGAATTTCTAAAAAGAAAAGTATGAGTGGTTCGCTTGTAAATTTGAGTGATTAAAAATGTTTACATATTATTGAAAGACGCTTCAGGGCTGCCGAGTCCTGGTGCTTTGCGCTGGGTTGTTCGTGGCTTCTCTAAAGCCTCCTCCACGGCCGCTCAGTGTAGGCATCTCTCATTTTGCATTTAGTGTATCTTGTGTATTTGTAAATGTCATCCCGTTAACTCTATTTTTCAAAGTTATTAGTTTAAAATTCTGTTCCTTAAGCATCACATCAAAGGCTCCTCTATGGGATCTTTGGGTTTTTTTTGACTTTTTCCAGTTCATTCTGTTTTTGTTCGTTTGTTTTATGTTTTGGAGTTTTTGAAGCAGGCTCTTGCTATGTAGTTCAGGCTCACCTTGAACTCACTATGTAGCCCAGACTAACCTTGAATTTGCGACAGTCCTCCTGCCTCAGCCTCCCCAGTCCTGGGAGTATGGGAGTGGACCACCATGCCTGGCCAGTTCATTCTTTTGAAAAATTAATTGGGTTCCAGAGTTTATTAATTCCATGAAGTGTCTTTCCCCAAAGAGCCAAGTTTCTCTTCCTTGATGCTTATTCATGTTATTTTAATTTTTCTTGTCTCCATCATTTCTTTGTGCTTGCACCTACAACCCCACAAGCACAGCACTGTTTCCCAGGCCTCCTCAGGGCTGCAGAGCTTGTTAAAATGCAGATTCAGGTCCTGCTGATGCCGCCTTTCCGGACACCTGCAGTTGGGGAGGAAATGGCACCTGTCCCTCCTCTGACCCTTTAGTACCTTGTGTCCAGCATCCAGTGAACCTGTCTCCTGTCACAAGCCTGATGCTTCTAACTGTTGCATCAGAGGCTGCAGCGCTGTCCTTTAATGTAGTGAAGATGCGATGCTCTCACCCCTTCCTTGTTTTGCGGGCTGCAGAATTTCCTGGGTGCATTTGCCGGGGGGAGCAATGGTCTCTGCTCCGCGTGGCTGCTCGGCCTGTGTGTGGGTCCCTCCTGGTGAGCCTGGGGTCTCTGGCCTGGTCACCAACTTCCTCTGGCCCTGTCCGCCCTCGGCTCGGACAGTCACGCCTGTTCTGAGGAAGCGGAAGCGCAGATCCCTTCTGGCCAGGATCCTGGGCTCAGATACAGTTCTGGCTTTGACAGGGTAGCGGGGCCTCCTGTCTCGTTCCTGTGTCCCGTTTCCTTCTCTGAGTCTCAGTTCTTCTCAGAGGCTTCTGGGTTGGTTCCTGTTCTGATGCTGTGCTTGCCACCCTAGTCGTGTTTGGAGACCAAGGCCTTGTCCTGTCCCTCTGTTTGGAATAGCACAGAGCGGTGGGAGGGTGGCAGTTTGAGTCCACCTTGTCCCCTGCCTGGCGGAGGGATTCTGGGCAACTGACTTTATACCTCCGTTTTCCTATTAGTTTTTCCTAGTGAATTTTAAAGTCACTGAACAAGCTCTTTTGAAAAATGAGTCTTTAATTGAGCATGGTGGCAGACATCTGTAATCCCAGCACCTGGGAGGCTGAGGCAGGAGGATCGCTGTAAGCTTGAGACCAGCCTGGGCTACGTAGTGAAGAGTGCAAGGCAGCCCGAACTATATGGCAGGACCTTTTCACCAAAAAATTATATATATTATAGAAATTCTCTCCTGCAAATGGTAAAAGGCCTGCATGTGTGTGAGTCTGGAGTAGCCTTGTAGAGGGCTGCAGATTGGAAGCGGAGAAGTATTAGAAGCATACTCTGTGAAACAGGAACTAAACCAATGCCCCTTATCTCCACTCTTATTTAACAAAGTTTAACAGATGCTTGTCATAACAATATAGGAACAAAAAGAAACTAGAGGGATTGGTATAGGGAAGGAAGAGATAAAAATATCGCTGTTTGAAAATGACACAATTTCTATTCAAAGAAAATTACAAAATCCTTCGCGGTGCTTCTGAACAGAAGTTAGAGTATTAAAGAGTCAAGACTCCAAAGTTTATATTTTGATTTCATGGCCTGGCAGTGAAAATTCCAGTGAAATACTTTATAAGGCAGAAAAAAAGTGTAATAGTAATGATAATCAGGAAAAACTGGTGGGCACACAGATCTGAGGGTGTTTTGGAAATCTTTTAGCAGCAGAACTAACGTAAACACACTGGGCAGGTGAGACGTCGTTATTAAAAGTAGACTGTGTCAGAAGGGAGAAGAAAGGAAGATTGGTATAATAAAATAGACTTAAGTAAATGAAGATGTTTGTAGACGGCCAATTTGTGGACAAACAATAGGGAAAGGGATACTCTTTAAAGTCAGTGGCTCTTGGGAATGTGGAGAAAATGGATTCAGATTTATATCTCACATTCTATGCCGTGAGTTCTGAATGTATTAAAAAGTTAGTTTAAAAAACTTAAAACTCAGAGAAAGCAGATGGAATATTTATCCTTGCTGCGAAGAGCAAACGTGTTTGAAAATTCTATAAAAGTGATCATTAGTAGAGTGGGATGTGTTCTGTTGTAAAGGAATCAAACCTGTAAGATAAAGATAATAAAACCATGTTAAAGGGGAAGGTGGTAGAAGAGAAAACAGTTGTGATAAACTGATGGATAAGGACATGTTGTCATGATTACACACAGAAACCATCTGTGTGTCATGATTACACACAGAAACAGAGCTGTGGTGCACACCTCTAATCCCAGCAGTCTGGGAGGCCGAGGCAGGAGGATTCCAAGTTTGAGGCCAGCCTGCGGTATTTAGTGCATCTCTGTCTCAAAATAAAACATTTTTTAAAAAGAGGGCTGGAGTTGGAGCTTGGTGAGAAGGCCCTGGGTTCAGTCCCTGGTAGAAAGAAGGAAAGGAAGAAAGAGAGAGAGAAAAAAAGAATTACACACAGAATTGGTACAGACCTTGAAGGCAAATATGTGCAGCCCACATAATAAACTATGATGTGCGAAGGGTCTTCCGTACAGGAGAAATGTCAGCAAAGGCAATGCTTTTGCTGCTCTGTAATGTCAGCCACCAACAAAGCAGATTTATAAAACCCTCTGTTGAGGCCCGTGGGAAAGAAAGCAGGATACCACCACGCCGCTGAAGAGTATCATGACCTTGGGCAATGACATTCTTTTTGTTTTGGGGAGTGAGCCCCATGCAATTACCCTGAATATAGGTAATTCGAGGATGGTTAGTTAATCTTGATTGTCAACTTAATTGGCTGAAGAGATGCCCTGGAGACTAGTAAAGCACTGTCTGGATGTGCCTGCGCGGGTGATGGAGACCGAATCTAGGCCCTGGCCCCCTTGTCTTCGGCTCCTCTGCTGTTCTGTTCTTGGGCCATGAGTTGAGCAGCCTTTCTGCGCCGTGTCCATCCTCCTTGATGTTTCTTCCTTGAGGGAGTGATCATGGACCAAACCCTCTGGAACCATGAGCCAAAATAAATCTCTTCTAAGCTGCAGGTGTCAGGTATTTTGTCCCAGCAATGGAAAAGCTGAACAGTACAGTTAGGTAAAGGCCATGGCAATACTGTGGCTGTCTACACATTTGATACAGGGCAGGAGGAACAAGAAGTAGTTTATCAGGGATGGCTTCTCTTTGCTATTTGCGCACACTAATAAGAACTTGGAAAGACCTGGGCTTATTCGATGTGCTTTTGATTTGTTTCTTTCCCCTGTAAAATTACTAATATGTTATGTACTGCAGGATTTTAGAAGAAAAAAGGAGGGGGGGAAATTCTGATAGTAAAAAGAGGAAACGTGGGCAATGTGCTGTGGTACAGAGGCCGCACTGGGCAAGGCATCCGCAGGGGGCTGGATTTGAGTCACTCCGCTGCCATGTGGTTTGGGGCAAATCACTAATCTCTTCTCTATACCCCCTTGTCTCCACCCCAAAGAAGTTATGGTGCACCCACAAATTAGATCAGAGGAGTTCTTGGTTTTTGAGCAAATACTCTACATTAAGTCAGTTTTGCAGAGTGTCTTGCTTCTCATCGTCACTTCAGAGCCCTGCAGAAGGTGTGTAGTTTGGGGCAGGATCCATTTCTAGAGTGGCACAGGGAGGGGCAGGCAGCTGCACCCCAGATGAGGCAGCTGGCACAGCCACTCAGAGGAGACTGTGGCCCCCCCTGAAAATGTTAAGCGAAGAAGTTTGGGCCCCTTTCATGCCACCCTAGAGAAGGACGTTCTTTTGGTCAGAATCAGGTTTACCAGGAGCTGGATCTTTTTCTAAGTCAGGTTTGTGGACAAGGCAAGAAGGGAAAAAGGGAAGGAAGCCAGCTACTTCCCTGGCATGTCTGGGACACTTTGAGGCCTAAGACATTCAGGTGTCGAGCTTCTCTGCTTGGAGAGCTGGGTGACCTTGAACTTTTTAACCTAGGCCCTGGTTTCCTCACCCTAAAATGTGGGTAACGTCTCTGTCGCCCCAGTTTGTGGGGAATGATGTAAGATTCTCTCATGCTTCTGGACACTGTTGGTCTGAACTTTCCCTGAATGGGTGTCACACAGACCCCATGTTGGATGCCACGGGAACACAGGCTGTCTGGGTACTGCCTCCGTCCTTGGGGAGCTTATATGGCCCAGAGGGGCCATTAGATAAATCCGTGAAAGGGTGAGCATCTTGGGCAGGCAGCAAAATCAGGATGGCATTGTTTAGAGTGGGTGAAATTGAGGTCTTTGGGGAAAAGAGCTGGTGGCTAGACAAGGTACAGAACTGGGGGGCCGGTATTTGATGGGGAATGTTCTAGAAGCCCTGGGTGAGGCAGATCTGTGCAGCTGTGCAGGATGCACTGAACACACACATGGCCGGCACTCATGTGTGTCTACCGACAGCCTGTGAGCCGAGGGACCTGGATTCCGCAGAGACTGAGGGGTTCGGGCTCCTTTGGGCTCCTCCGGGATGACCTGGGCCCAGGGCGGAGGCCTCTTGCTTCCTGTGCCCATGAGAGTCCGCCTTCCTCCTCAAGAAGCAGAGGAGAGGACGAAGCACAGGAGAACTCGGAGACGCAGGAAGGCGAAGTTTCTAAAGGGTTCTGGCTGACGCTGGGAGGCAGTGGACAGCTCTGGGACCGGAAGTCAGGCCTCTGGCAGGGAGGTCCCCGCTTCACCAGTGCTGGCTGCCATGACTGTGGCAGTGACTGTGACAGAGTCTGCCAACGTCCCTGAGCCTTGGTGTCCCCTCCGTCATGTGGGAACCACCGGCTGACCTCTGAGGTGTGTGAGGAGAGCGCGATGCGTTAGCACGGAAAGCGTGTGGGCCACGTCAGTCTTCCTTCAGGTTCGCTGCTGTTCTCACGAAAAATTCCTTTCTGGCTTTTGTGTTGTTGGCTTTGTTCCCCGTGGTCTGCAGCCCTGCTGTGTCCTCTGCTGGGGCAGCTGGGTGCTTCTCTGTACCTGCACCTGTGTCCCCTCTTCCTGTGGCCATCTCTGCTTTCTTTGAGGGTGCCGAGCCTGGGCCTCTGCATGTGGCTGTCTGCACAGCGCGGAGCCCCGGCCCCTCTGAGTTTGGGTACAGCAGCTCATCTTTCCAGTCGCCTGCCAGGCCTGGCATTTTACTCTGTGATTTGCATACAGTATCTCACCTCTGGCCTCCCAAGGCAGGGTTTGTTATGCTTGTCTTCCGGTGAGGATGGGGGCGCCCAGACAGTACCATAGGAGAGGAGGGAACTCAAGCCCTGCCTTGGTCCTCAGCGTGCAGCAGCGGGGTGCTGTGTGAACCAAGGCCTTGGAAGGGTTGTTGTGAGGGTGACACAGCTTTGGAGCTTATGCGTAGCGGTGGCTGCCTGGGTCTGCTACGGTGGAACCCGCCATCCCCCAGGGAATGGACCTGTTGGCTGTCATCATCTGGGGTGTGTTTCTCAAACTCCAGTAAATATGTGTGCCCCTGGAAGTAAAGCTTTAGCCACCCACGTGTGTCCCAGGCCAGGGGAGCTCTGTACCCTTCCAGTGTGAGCTGCCTCCAGTTCTTTGTCTGTGGTGCTGGGAATCGAACTTAGGGCCTTAGCACATGCTACAGCAAGCCTTTGCTAGGGGTCTCACCACTCCTGATGAATTCCGAGACAGGCAGAAAGAAGCAGCCCTCTGAGGCCTCGATGCCTGGGGCCTTTGACACTGGGTGCTCGTTGGGGACAGTTGTGGGAGGAGGGTGCAGTTGGCAGGCGCAAGACAGGGAAATGATTTGGGTGGGGCTCCTGTCCAAGCAGAGCCTATGAATCACCAGGGCCACAGGGCTGGGTGCAGCAGGGCTGGTTCTGGGCGGCTCTGACTTAGCCTTGGCTTCGGATCAAGATGGCTAGATGGGGTGCAGGAGGAATGTGGTTCCTTCCAGGGGCAAGAAAACGCATGATGCGCTTGGGCACAGAGTGAGAAGGCGGAACCGGAGTGAAGAGATGCTCCGGGAATGCCCTGCTTTGGAGCAGGCGGGAGAATGTAAGATGACCCCAGTTTTTCATGTGGGGCTGCTCCGTGGCACCCTGGGGACAGAGATAGAACAAACATAGGAGGAACAAGGTGGGGAGAAGAGGCTGAACTGAGCTTACCTTTGGACACGCTGAGTCTGAGAGCTGTGAGTGGAGGAAGTGTCACAGCAGCAGCAAACGGATGTTCCATTGGGCACTTGAAGCCATCAGTGTGGAGAATGTGGGCGGGATAAAGCAGACGGACCGTGCTGCCTGGGAGGACTCTGACAGTTACAGGACCAGAGCCCACAGATTTGGAGACTGTGTGCGCCAGTTATAAAACACCCTGGCCACAAGGCCCTGAGTTCAACCCCCAGCACCAAAAACAACAAAACAAAACAAAAAAAACCACCCTGGCCTGGGTCCCACTCCTGCAGGGTGGAGTCCACGCTCCTGGGCCCAGCGGTCCAGGTCCAGGCCGGGCCTCCGTGCACCTCCTAGTGCTGCCCCAGCAGAGCCGCAGGCTGGCGATGAACACAGCAGACGTTATTCTCTTGGACTCTGGAGCTACCTCTGGAATCAGGGTGCTGACACAGCTGCAGCTTTCAGAGGCTCCAGGAGTGAGTGCGATCCGGGCCTTCTCTTCTTGGCTCCTGGCAGCTGCTGGTCCTGCCAGGTGCACCTCGGCCTGGAGATGCAAGGCTCCCATCTCTGCCTCCGCTGCCACATGGCCATGTGCTTGTGTATGTGTGTGTGCGTGCGTGCATTGCTGTTAGGATTGGCGGTGTATTCGGTGAGCTGAAATGAGTCTAACCTCCTGTTGACTACTCGTATCTGCAGAGGTCCTGTTTCTACATAAAATCATATTCTGAGGTTCTAGGGGATCATGGACCACGGGGTGGGACTCACCAAGCACAGGCCTTGTTCTTTATTCTTGCCATCTTCATGTCAAGAGCCTCTCCCTGTCTGAGAGCACCTGATACTCTCTTGATTGTTCCTGTCCACCCTGGGTGGGAGCAGGCCTGATTGGCCTCCTCTGCCCAGCCCTGGCTTTCCGCTTAGTTCTTTGTGTGGTCCTGGGTGACCTTCCTAACCTCCCCCTGCCTCAGTCTCCCCACCTGTAAGGTGGCGCTGTTAAGTGAGAATTTAATAAATGAGAAAAAGTCTGAAGGACAGTTGGTCTTGGAATCTCTGCGAGGGCAGCAGGATGCTCGCTAATAGCCTTGGTGTATGTGGCACTCGGCATGGTGTCTTGACAGCAGGTGGCCCATGAGTATTTGCTGAGTAAGAAAGGAAGTTAGGCAGAGTTGTGCACGCCTGTGATCCCAGTATTCGGGAGACTGAGGCAGGAGAATTGCCACAAGTTCAAGGCCAGCCTGAGCTACATACATGGTGAGAGCCTGTCTCAAAAAACAAAAACAAAAAACACCACACACACACACACACACACACACACACACACACACACACGCACACACATGCACACACATGCACACACAAACAAAATACCCAAACAGCTTGCACAGGGAGTCTTAACCTGGTGAGACGTGTGTCCGAGCTCATGGACGGAGCCCTTCTGTCCCCAGCACCTCCTCTCCCTGCCTGCCTGCCATCCGCAGTTGCCAGGTGATTGCAGTTTGAGGCTGGGCTCGCTGCCGACGAGCGGTGGTGTGTAGGGGTCTCAGTTTGAGTCAAGCTTGCAGCCCTGCACCTGGCGCTTGTCTTTCATGTGGATGGAACAAACTCGGCTCACTCCATTCGCCGCACCTACGGTGGCTACAGCGCGTGAGTCACCATTTACTGTAAAGCTTTCAGATGCCCGGCAGACACACCAGTTAGGAGGGCCAGGGCCCCGTGGGGCCCGGCGGCCCGACCTTGGTGTCTAACGAGAGACTGCTGTGGTCTGTGTGCGAGGTCTCTGGGGAGGGTGCGCGGCCTCCTTGGCGCACCTTTCCGGTTTTCCGGCTGGAAGTTTGTTTTACTCATACCCAGGGTAGACATGAGTTGAAGTGAATTAGAGAAGTCTGTGCAGGTTTGAGTTTTCCTCCTTCTAGATGGGAGGTTTACGCTTGTGTGTCTAGTTTTGTTCTCTTCCTGGACTGTTAGTTTTTTTGGTAAAAAGGACCCGCTTTGTTTCTTGATTATGGGCCTCTGACAGCAGTGTTTCAAAGCCAGAGATGGTTGTTCCTTTTAAGTAGAAATGTCTTTGGCCCTCTCTGCCAACCAGTGATTGCTGTTTCCCATTCCAGAGCTGAACATGTGAAATTTCGTGTAGTCTCTGATGATAGATGGGTCTTGGGGTGCATCCATCTTGGGGGATGGATTTGGCTGGAAAGTAAGACTCCCAGGCCCAGTGAGTCCCCTCTTGCAGGTGGGCAGGTTGCGGGTGACAAAAGAGGGACCCCCAGAGTACCCTGTGTATGCTGCTACCACACTGGGCACTAGGTGTCTGTTACGGTTTGTGTCTAGATGTCCCCCCCCCACAAAGCCTCATGCAGTCATAGGTGGGGCTTTTTCAGAGGTGGCTGGATCTAGAGTGTGTGACTGATTCATGGTGTGGTGCTGGAATTAAGGGTGCTGGGATTAAGGGTTACTAAATCAGTCTACTGATTGGTTGGGTACCACCTTAATCCCAGTAGCCTGGATAAAATATAAAAGGGGCAGAAAGAAGCTTCAAGGATCCCTTGCTTGCTTTGTTACCTTCTGCCCACCATGCACTGTTTCTCCTCTGTGATGCCCTTCTGCCTGCCACCCTGCCCTGGAGCCAGCCAACTATGAACTGAAACCTCTACAAACTGTGAGCTAAGTAAACCTTTCTCCTTTAACTTTAGGTGTGGGGTATTTTGTCTCAGCAATGAGAAAATTAACTAAGACAGTGCCCCAGGAGCCAGGGTGGTAGCAGGCTGGGGGTATTGATGGAAGATGAAGTCTGCTTGGACATATAAAATGCTGCTGAGTAGGTCTGCATGCTTGTCTGTGCCCTGGGCCTTGAGTTGTGTAGTCTCCCAACCTCAGTTTCTGCATCTGTAAAAAGGGTTGGAGGTAGTTCTTTCCAACTGGCTGGTTTTAGGCTTTAGTCAGGCACCTAGTTGGGCACCTAGTATGGCCTGTGTATATTAGGGCTCAGAAAGTGGGTGGTGTAGACCGGTTTCTGCCTCTCCACCCTGGCATTTACTGTTGGCTGCCTAGAGCCCCACCCACATCTGTGCCCTCCTCTGGAGTTTCTCCATCCTGGCCCAGTTGCTTTGTCCTGACTGGGCTTTTGCCAGGTAGTTTGTTTCGTACCCTCTTGCCCTGCTCTGGCGAGTCTGGCACAGAAGGTGGTGAACTATGCCTTTTTGAAGTCCCCAGGCGTGACTCGGGCCTCTCAGAGACTTTTTATGTCCCCAGGGAGCAGGCAAGAGACTGTCAAGGACATCCGTTCTGGATTCCAGCCTTGGTGCTCTCTGCGCAGAGCCAGGATGGTGGGGACAGTGGCTGCAGAGTGTTTGAGATCGGGACTCCGGGAGAGTTCAGGACAGTGGTTGCCACGGCTGGATGTCACCTTGCCGAGGACTGGGCATCAAGGGGACGTCCTTGGCTCTGCCTTCTTCTTCCATTGGTGGTGTCTCCTTGAGTCTGCATCTTCTCCCATCCCCAGCTTTTTGCTGGAACACAGCACCCTTGCTTCTCCAATCAGCCATCTCACAGTGATATTATTGCTGCCTCTCCAACCCGGTGTTTCCTGGCCTCCTGAGGGGTACAGTCCGTGGTGCAGGGCCTCCACCCAAGTAAACTAAGGCCCTGTGAGTGAGGTGCGTGAAATGCTGCTGAACGAAAGTCCTCCACAACGACGGTGCCGCTGCAGCCCCTCCCATCCCAGGAAGTGGGTAGTTAGCGTTTATTAGTCTTTCTTTACATGTGTCTGTGCCTTGGGCTGTGAAGCTGTCATTTGCATTGCACATGCTGAGCCCTGTAGGTCCCTGTGTATGGCAGATAGGATGGCCTCTTCCCGCATCTCTTGGTTACTGCCAGTGTCTGGGATGCCATTGCTCTGGTCTCAGTGTGACCTGCTTCAGTTCGTCCCTCCTCCCTGCACTCCTTCCTTCCCCTTTGTCACTTTCTGGTCACTTCACATAGGCATTAAGTCTGGCCTGGACTATAGCAATGCATACCAATTTTCTAAAGCCTTAAATCTGGAAGAGCTTGCTTGTACCAGAATTTCTAATATGCAGCGACATCCGGGTTGTATTAGTCAGGAAGCCCAGCACCGTGGGCACTCAGGAGGTGTGGGTCTGTTTCCGGTTGTGTGTTGGCACTGAGTATTGACTTCCGCCAAGCAGTGCCTCCTCCCTTGCTGTCCTGCAAGTGGGTACCCCTGGAAGCCCAGGGCCGCCCTCTTGAGAGGGGAGCAACACAAGAACTCACTGGTGAGGAGCTCTCTGGAGTGAAGTTTGGTTGTTAAGGGGCCTCTACTTTCTTTTTGATTAATATGCTCTTGTCTGTAATGGAAACCATAACACAAGCTGATTACTAAAATTTGACTCGGGTTAATGAGAAACCTACGAGAGGGACCCACTTACTTCCTCTTCATATTTGCTTTATTTTTGAAAATTCTGTATGTCTAATTTCTCTTCCTCTAGACCTTTATTTTTCAAAAGTCACCCACAGTCTACTATTAAAAACAAAACCAGCTAGAAAACAAACCTGGAGCCTGGAAAACACACAGCCCTTTCTCTGCGTGCTGCCCTCCTTCCTCCATCTGGCTGGGCTCTGGGCACTACACCAAGGCCGCGGAGGTGGCGGTGGGTGGGGGAGCCCCTGGGCGCTGGACTGGACGGGGCTGTCCTGCTTAGCCTCCAAGTTCTCCTTTTTCTTGAAAAGCTTTACCGGTGTTTTCTTTTTAGTTTTATTTCTAATTGACAATACTATGTGTACATCATATGATTCAGTAGCCTGTTCTTCACCTCAAGTATTTATCACTTCTTTGTGGTGACCATCCTTACAGTCCTCTCTTTGAGCTGTTTGACATCAGCTCCTGTCACTGCGCTGTGTGACAAAACGTTACCGCTTTTCCCTCTTACCTATGATAACTTAGCACTTGGTGGCCAAAGGCTTCCACTTCCCTGTCTGCCTCTTCTACTCTCTTCTTTGGTGAATTCAAGTTTTTAAAATTCCACATAGAAGTAAGACCATGCAGGATTTGTCTTTCTGCACCTGACTTTATTTCACTCAACATCGTTTTCTCTAGATTCACGCATGTTGTTAGGAATGATAGAGTTTCTGAGTTTCTTCAGGCTGAATAAAAAATCGTTGTTATGTACCATATTTCCACGCATTGGCTGACGGACATTTTAAGGGTGTGTGTGTATCTCACTTGGCTTTGAGATTGTGCTGCCACAAACGCGGGAGTGCAGATATCTCTTAGATGCATGGATTGCAATTCCGGTGATTACATTTACCTGGGATTGGCTTTGCCAGGTCATACAGTAGTTCTGTTTGTTCCAATTCCAGGAACTTCCAGACTGTTTTCCAAAATGGTTATAACTAATTTACGATACCACCAATAATATACCAGTGTTGCCTTTTTCTCCACATCCTCTCTAACACTTGTTATCTTTCATCTTTTTGATAGTAGCCATTCTACAGGTGTGAGGTGATAGCTCTTTGTGGTTTTCATTTGTATTTCTCTGATAGAGGTGTTGAACAGTTTTTTCATCTACCTGCTGGCTGTTGATATTTTCTATTGAGAAATGTCCATTTGTGTCGTTTGCCCATTTTTTGGGTAGCTTTGTTTTCTTTTCTTGAGTTGTTTGAGTTGTTTGTGTGTTTTAGATATTAGTCCTTTATCTGGTGTATGGTTTGCGGATATTTTCTCCCAGTGTGGGTTGTTGTTTCCTTTGCTGTGCAAAATTTAATAGTTTGATGTAATCCCATTTGTCTGTTTTTGTTTTCATTGCCTGTGTAGTGAGGCTCGTACCCAGGAAATCTCTGCCCAGACCAACCTTATAGAGCTTTCACCTGTGTTTTCTTCTAGTCGTTTTATACCTTCAGGTCTTATGTTTAAGTCTTTGATGCAGTTTGAGTTGATTCTTGTTTAAGAGGTGAGATTAAAGTCCATTTCCATTCATCTCTATGTGAATAGCTGATTTCTTCAGCATCATTTATTGAAGGGACTGTCTTTTTTCCGTTGTTTGTTCTTTGCTGAACATAAATTGACCAAACATGTTTATTTCTGGGCTCTGTATCCAGTTCCATTGTTCACTATGTCTGTTTGGATGCCAGTATTGTGCTGTTTTGATTATTATGGCTTTGTAATATATTTTGAAACCCAGTAGTGTGATTCTTTCGGATTCTTTTTGATCAAGACTGCTTTGGCTATTGTTATGGCCTGTGTCTAGCTATTACCTGCCCCCCCAAGCCTCATGCGGTCATATGTGGGGCTTTTTCAGAGGTGGTGGATCTAGAATGTGTGATGCCAGGATTAAGGGTGTGTGATTATTAAATCAGCCCACCGATTGTTTTGGCACTGACCTGATCCCAGTAGCCTAGATAGAAAATAAAAGAGGCAGAGGGCTGGGGATTTAGCTCAGTGGTTAGAGTGTTTGCCTAGGAAGCTCAAGGCCCTAAATTCGATCTCCAGCACCAAAAAATAAAAATAAACACAAAATAAAGGGGGCAGAGAGAAGCTTCAAGGGTTCCTTGCTTGCTTTGCTACCTTCTGCTTGCCTTGAACTGTCTCTCCTCTGCGGTGCCACCCTGCTTGGAGCCAGCCAACTATGGAAACCTGTACAAATTGAGCTGAAATAAACCTTTCCTCCTTTAACTTTGGGTGTCGGGCATTTTGTCTCATCAATGAAAAAAGTAACTAAAGCAGATGTCTTTTGTAATTCCATAAGAATCTTACTTCTTTTTTCTTTCTGTGACTAATGACATTAGAATTTTCATAGCAATTGCACTGAGAATGTAGATCACTTTGGTTAGTATGGACATTTTAATATTACTTCTTCTCATCCATGAATATGGGAAATCTCTTTATTTATGTCATCTTTAATTTTCTTTCATCAATATTTTAGTTTTCAGGGTACCAATCTTTCACTTCCTTTGTTACATTTACTCTAAATACTGCACGTTTTGGGTATTGTTTTCTTAATTTCTTTTTCAGATAGTTCATTTTTAGTGTACAGAAATACTTCTGGTTTTTAGTTGATTTTGTGTCCTTAGGTTTGTTGCACTTGGTTATCAGTTCTGTCAGTTTTTTGGTGGAGTCTTTAGGATTTCATTCGTCCTTTCTTACTTGTGTTCCCTGTTTTTCTTTCTCTTTCCTGATTGCTCTGGCTGGGCGCTGAGATTTGAAGGCTGAATAGAATTTCATTACTAGGAGAACTCTGACAAAGCAAGTGGGGAAATAAAGGCCACAAGCACACTGTGGCTGCACCCTGAACTCTTTCATGCGAGCTGGGCATCCTAATCCAAGAATCCCAAATCCAAATCCATAATGCTACAAAATTCAGAACTTCTTCAATTTCAAAGCATTTCAGATTTTAGGTTTTTAATTAGGGATGTTCAACTATTAAGGCCTGTGCAAATACTCAACATCTGAAGAATTTGGAAAACAATTCTAAAACTCTTCTGGTCCCAAGCATTTTGGATGAGGGTTACAAACCTGTACCACACTGCGTAAAAAGGGGCGATTCTGTCCTAGACGTAAGTGGTGCTTGCCCGATTAATGGGTTTGCAAAGTGCTTGGACCTGCTTCCCTTTGGGTTGGGGTTGAAGACAGTGTCCTGTGTGCAAATCCAGTCAGCAAACGTCATCCCATCGAGGCACTCGGCCAGTAAGGGCTGGAGCGGGATTCAAACTCAGGACTCTTAACTCCAGAGCCCCTGCTCTTCTCTTGTTGCCTTGCCACCTTCTCCTGGGGAGTCAAGGATGCTAAATGGTCATCAAACAATAGGATTCAGGTCACAGTGTAGAGGGAATGCTTGGGAAGATATTCCATTGTCTTAACTTACATCAACCAAACTTTCTTTAGTGGGTGGAGAAAGTGTTGTCATTTTGGTCATTCTTTCTGGAGGGCTCTTCCATGGAGCTGCTGTCTTGTCCTGCTGCTCTTTGGCTGTCTCATCTCCCAGAGGAGCAGGTATCTTCTGAGTTCCGATCTGGGTTGTTAGTGCCTTTCTAATGGAGACAGGCTCTAGAGCAGGCGGGATTGGCCAGATTGGCTTCTGTTTGGTGGGGTCGAGTTTTATGGGACAAAGACAGAGGAACACTGTTCATGAAATGGAAGAGGAATGCGGTGACGCATCTTGGCTGAGTAGGAGGTGGCACTTCCTGGGACCGAGGCAGTAGACAGCATCGGGGTTTTGGACCCTTTATGTGAAGGGATGTCTTGGCACATGGGCTCTGTTGGGAGCTGAATACCATTCAGAGCTGTTAGACTCTCACTAGGTATTTGGTGAAACTAGCAGAACATTGTCATCCTAAGGTCCTTCTCTGGTGCCTCTGTCCTGTCCTTTGACTCCTCTGACAGTGGTTTTTAGAGTCAGTACTGTCTGGGGAAGGTGACTAAGGCTGTTGGTTTGTCACATGAATGGGGCTTACTCCCCATGAGGTCCCAGCCCTGTTGCACATCTCCTTTCTCCTTCCAGGATACCCTCTGTCTCTTCTTCTTCCTCTCTCACCCTTCTCCACTGCAGTGTAATTTTAGTTCACAAGATTCTCCCAGGGCTGCAGATCAGTTAATCTTAGAATCCAAGAGCATCTTGTCTTTTATCTGTGTTCGCTATATTGGGGTCTGTGCTTCTGCGGCTAAAAAGAAATGGAAAGTCAGATGCTGAGAGTGTTTGTGTGGTGCTTGCTGTCTGCAAGGGTGGCCAGGGACCGAGGGACACGGTCACAGCACCTGCTGCAGGCCATGTGGGGACTCAGTGGCGGCGGGGGCCCAAAGGTTCTCTGCTTCCAAAGTGTAGGTCCTTCCAGTTCTTGGGGAACTCAGAATTCTCCTTCCATCATCTGAGGCTGCTAATGAGAACAATGTAGATTTCATTGTGGAAACTAATGACCGAATCCCAAGCTACGTATATTCTTGCCTGTAACACTTGTTTTGGACAAGTTCGGTGGGGCTTAGTAACTTGTGTGAGGTCACACAGCTGCTAAATGAAAGAGCCTAGGTTTGGATGAAGACCTGAATCCGGGTCACGGCATTGGCCATACTTTTACCTTCGATCAAAGATACTCATTATTCTCCATCATTTCCCCCACTTGCAGGTGGAAGCTAGATAACTTAGCGCTGTGGGTGGTGAGGTGACCTGCACCTTGGCAGTACTGTCTGTGAAGGGTTGGGTGTTCCAGGCCTTGGGGGGGTGGCTGGCCCCAGGGTTGGCTCCTCATGTCCATCTGAGAGAGTGTGAGAAAAATCTGGGAGGCCCAGCTGCCTGCTCCCAAAGCTACAAAGTCTAGAGCACCGATGCCATTGCTTTCTGTGGCTCTTTCTGGCTCTCTACTGCATTTCTGATGGATCCTTCCTGGGAGGACTCGAAGAGAAGTGAAGTGGGTACGCGAAGCTGTGCGTGACCATGATGGGATCTGATTCCCCAGTATCCCCTGCAGGGATCCACCTCACAAGCCGTTGAAACAGCATGGTCAACCTGGGGGTCTGAGTGAGCACGGGGAGATTCAGGGTGCTTCTGACACGGAGCTGGGGGTTATGCATTGAGGGGGCTGTGCTCCTCCTTAAACTATGATTATTAATCTTATTCTCTTCTGTCAAGGTGTCCCACATCTCTGCCCCAGGGTGGGTACAGACCTACTGTGAGGGAGGACGCCTCAGGAGCTGTGGAAGGAGCTATGTCCTGGGTCACAAGAAGAGCAGTGCAATAGGCTCGCAGGCCCGCAGTGCCTCTGGGAGCGGTTCCCTTAGCCAGGGATGCCTCCTTCTGTGGTGGGAACGAAGAGTAGGGACTCAGGGCTGGCACAGCTCTCCTGTGAGTGCGCTCTTCTCTGCTGCCTGTTCACAGACATTTCTGGGGAGCCCTGATCTGCCCCCATCCTGCGTTGCTGTCCGTCCTTTGGCATTTCATGGGGGACTTTGCCTGCAGGCTGCCCCTCTGCACGCCAGGGCGCAGCAGCCCTAGCGCTGTGCACTTGGAAGGACCTGGGTGCTCCCTCACTTGGCCCCCTGACTTTTCGGACGAGGGCTGCCGGGACCCAGAGAGGGGAAGTTGGCCGCGGAGATGTCACGCACTCGGTGCAGCCCAGCTGGTCGCAGGCCTGACTCTGCAGAAGGGGCTGGGGGAGGCTGGCCCTGCCCGCCCTGGCGGTCCAGTTTTCCCTGGGGCCTGAGCTGATGTTACAGATGAGGCCCCCACGACTCCAGTGCAGAGAGCGCGGTTGGGTACAGTGTGCCTGGTGGTTGCCTAAATTTAAACGAAGTGGGCTGGGGTGGGTGGGAGTGCAGAAAATCGGCTCGGCGCTTTCATTAAAGCACAATGTGTTGGGGGAGGGCTCGGTTTTTATTTTTACTTCACTGAATGAGGGTTGAGCACAGAACTAAGGCTTTTTTTTTCCCTTCCCCTTTCCTTTTCTTCTTTTTTTAATGATTAGATACCTATATTTTTATATTCTCAAATCAGGACTGGTAGTGTGTTTTGCTTTCAAGTCTAAGTATAAATTAAAATAGGTTGAATTGGGCTGTTGTTGTTTTGCATTATTATTACTATTTTGTACTTCGTGACGGGCGAGTCCAGTTGTTGGGCAGGGCTCTGAGTGTCCTCTGACAGTTCCGCTTAGACTTGTGTTCCCTTCTCAATTCCAGGCTCTTGCTGGCTCTGTGGCCCCAGATATGGCTTCTAAACTTCAGTTCCCTCCTCTGTGCAGTGTGGGTAGCAACAGCTCTGGGTGGGAATCGGTGTAGGTCCACAGTCACGGGTGTGAAGCCCCTGGAGTGTGGCATGACAACAGCAAGGTGAGCCTCCCGTGCTTTGTCTCCAGCTAGCTTGGGACAGAGCGGGACGCTGGGCTGAAAAGATAGACTGCAGAAGGTGAGGGTGAGGGGCTGGTACGGAGGCATGTGATGTTGCTGGAGTGTGCAGGTATGTCATGTGTGCATGTGTGTTCATGTGCGTGCGTGCGTATATGTGTGTGTGTAGAGGAAGTGGGTTTGGGGGAACCTGCTCCTCTCTTTGGGGGATATAGGGAAAATACTAGAGGTACCTGGACTCTCACCCTCCAAGGAATGTCTTCCTGGGGCTTCAGCTCACTGATTCTTTGTAATCTTTTATCCTTTGAAAACCCGGATTTAAAACTCCGGTCTATTGTTTTATGGTGATAAAACAGCACATTATAGAAAATTTGGAGCATACAGAAAATTACAGAGAAGAAAATGAAATCACTCATATTCCCGCCCTCTGCAGGCACCCAGCGTGAGGGTCTTGCGGCCCACATCCCAGCCTCTTCGCTGTGCATCTACACACTGGGGGTGTTTGCTGGCCTGTTCCTTTTTGCAGAACCAGAATCACACTGCAAATACTGTTGCGTAACATCTTTGAAAGCAATATATTGCAGGTACTGGCTGTTGTTGACACAGCTTTAGGCCGTGGCGCCATATTCAATCGTGCAGATATTCCATAACACGGTGCACCAGCCCGCCATGGTTTGTCATTTAAAGTGCTTTCCTTTTCTCTGACTCCTTCACTTCTTGCTGCAGTGGATTTGGGAATGCGGATTTTAATAGTAGGTCATTGTGTAAGGACAGTAGTTCTTGGGTGGCGGGCTCTGAACTGAACGGCGTTGTAAGTTCTGAGGCTCCTGCGTGCGTTCGCTGTCCAGGTGGGCAGGCACCTGTCCTGTGCTCGCTCTCTGCCTCCATGTCTCGCTCTCCACCCTCTGCTCCTCCCTTAGGAGCTTTTCCTTCTAAGGGGCAGCAGGGACCGGCAGAGTTCACGGGTACCCTGGGTGGATGACCATGAAAACTTGGTCCTCCTGACCCCCAGTTCTCCTGTCTTCAAAACGAAGGTTACGATGCCTTTCTGACTGGAAGGCAAAGGTGAAACACAGCCACGGCCTCCGATGTGTCCCGTAACCTGCGGTACTAGGAAGGTGTCAGTTCTTAATGTTGGCCTCTGGCTCACCGTCCTGGACCTATCGGAGGGAGGCTGATCACCCGGCCTCATCCAGGGCGGGCTGGCCAGCTTTGTCCCAGCTTGTGAGAATCTACTCTGCGTATTTCTTTGCAACTCTGTGTTCAGTGGCCCTCACAGTGGTGGCCTGAAATTGGCCATTATGGAAGTATTTATACCTTGGAAATGATTGAAAAATGCAATGATCAGGTCTGTTTTGTTGGAGAGCTGCTTGTTAACTATTTGCTATCTGCCCACTAGAGTTTGTAGTGCTCTTATGTGACATTTGACACAGTTGTTTTGAGTTTGAATTTATAATTCATATGCTAAGGTCTCATTTTCCCCTGCTGGACTATAAGCTCCTAAGGGTAGGAACTGGGAAGTTGAAGCCCCTGGTTGCTTGTATTGTGGCTACCATGGAGACCCACAAAGTAGCATTGACACAAATGAGCTCATGACTTTGGGTGGAAAATTCTACTCTGAGCTATGCTCAGAGGGACCCACAGTAGCTACGCAGACCCCTGGCCCAACCCTGTCTTAATGATCCTTTATTGATGGGTCTTAGATACACAGAACTTTAGTTATTTAGCCTACAAACTGCCCAGGGTATAATAAAGGGGCTTTATTTCCCTGTGTTTCCATCAGCGGCTCTAATAATAGTGGCTAACGAGAAATAGCTAACCTTTATTGATTGCTATGTGCCAGGTATGTCCTGAAAGGTTTTACAGAGGTTTTCCTGTTTATTCCTTGCTTCAGTTGTATAAGGAACACATTAGTATTATCCCTTTTTCAGTAAATGTGGAAAACGTGATTGAGGGACATCTAGGACTGACTGCTCATTCATTCATTGGGCACCAAAGTCCACCCTGTATTTAGCTGATCACCTTGCACGTCCACAGCTCTTGTCACATTTTCAATTGTATTTTGGAGGGGAGCAGAGCTTTGTCCATGGGGAGGGTACGGGAAGGCACACTGAGGCTCACAGCAGGCTCATGCAAGGGACCAATGTGCCCAGAATCCTCCAGTGTACCGATTTGAGCTCTGAGAACTGCAGAGGTCCTGGACAGGTGGGGTGAGCAGGAGGGTTGGGCTTGAAGGCGGGCAGAGGAGGAGGAGAGGGAGGTGTAGTCAGGGCTGGGAGAGGGTGTATAGGTTCAGAATCAGAGGCTCACAGGGTGGGTCCTTCTTGGAGACAGGGTTCTCATGGCATGCGGGCTGCAGGAAGGCACGGGGGGCTGGGTGACTCCTGAGACCATGTTCCCTGCAGAGAACATGGGCGTTCTCCATCCCCAGGCCCGAGCCCTGATGGGACAGTGGCAGGTAGGCACAGCAGGCTGGCGTGGACACACCCTTAGCCTCTCTGGAGCCAGAGAGGATTGTGAGGTCAGGCTATTCTACCCCCCAACCTACTTCTGGAAGATGAGACCTTCTCGTATCTCATAGACAGAAAGTATGTTAGGGTTGTCCTCCTCGCCCCATCCTTGCTGGACCAGCCAGTGTCCAGAGTGACTTTGGCAACACTTACTGAATGTCATGTTCATTTGATAAGATCTTAAAAAGCCCTGCCTTGGGAGCCGGGATCAATACCTGCTCTGTGGTTAAGAGTTCTAGCTCTGTGACACCAGCCTTGGCCTCAGTTTCTTCCTCTGTAACAGGAGGGGCCGGTAAGTGGCATCTCCTGTGATGTCCCTTTTTGTTCTGACCTTCGAGGCTGGAGATGAGCCTGGGTCCCTCTCACGAAACATTTGCATTACTTGGTCCCTCTTCCAAGGGACAGCCAGTGCCTGGAGTGCAGAGTTAGGGTTAGGATTGGGAGAGGTCTGAGTAGTCCCAAGATTGGGAATGTGTGTGTCCCAGAGTTTCTTGGTCTGTGGGTGCCTAGTATTTTTTCGCTTGGCTTCCAGTTCGAAGCCACCTGGTATTAGCTGGTGGTTAAGTGGCCATCGCCCACACAGGATGCTCCTCACAAGCACAGCTCACCCACAAGTGTTTTCCTAGCACCCCCACTGCGGAGGGGAGCCGGTGAAATTTTGGGTGTACTTTCCTGATGGTCGGGCGGTTGTGATTTCTGTCTTTCGTACAGTCCTGTGTCTCAGAATAGTACTGAGCCACCTCCTGGTCCCTCAGTGGCCTCCCACCGAAACCGTACAGTGATACCAGCTTCAAAAATAAAAAAGTTGTGAGGTGAGGGAGCAACAGGAAGTGGGGAAGCGAGCAGAACAAAGCTCATGACGATGATGACGACGACATGTACTCAGAACACTGATGACCTTTTTTTTTTTTCTTTTTAAAATCATGTAGCTCTCTTAAATTGTGGAGGTAGATACTCTTGCTTGTTTGAAACGACTCAGCCTCATCAGAGGCCTATGGGCAGCGCAAGTAGCCAGTGTGACACGAGTTTTGGGAACCTGTGCACACCGGCAACTCAGCGAAGTTAGACCAGTTTGTGTGGCCCTGTGCAGTGGAGCCTTGAGCTCTGCATCCCTCCCCTGAGGGCTGGAGAGAGTTCGTTAAAGGCCTCTCTTGGACACCTTCCTGCGGCTCCAAGTACACACAGGCCTACTTTTCCCACCAGTGGTGGGCGGGTGGGGGGAGTCAGTTGCAAAATTAGTTTTCAGTATTGTGAGGGCCCCACTAAGCCCAGTGAGACTGTCACACATGTCCCTGCCTGAAAGGACTTGTTTCCCATGTCCGAGGACAAATCTCTGGCCGGCCGGGTGGAGAGAGGATTGTTAGTTCAGACAACTGGCTTTTCATTCACAGGGTGGCCGTGGTCCTGGGGGGCCCAGCTTCGATGGCTGTGGTCAGATTAGCTTGGGCTGAGGTGGCTGGAAGGGACTTTGAGTGGCTTCAGGCTCACGGGAAGGACTGTGCTCATGTAGGAGCTAGGCGTCTACTGACCGCACCTGCGTTTCCTCCTTTTACCTTCCTATCAAGCTTTGGAAGTTGGAGGGAGGGCTGTCTGGGTCCTTAATGATGATGGCCAGGTGACGTTAGGAATGAAATGGCGTAAGTACTAACAGCGAGTTGGTCTTGCTCAGCACAGACTTGGGGTCCAAAGGCCCACGCTAGTCCCAGATATGATTTTATTTTACCCCACGAGAGAAGGCAGTAGCGGCCTAGCGAAGTCACTTGGTGGCCCCGTGTGATGGGAGTGTCCGGCTCCTTCCCTCATATCACAGTCTTTGGTGTCCACTGGCATCGGCTTCTGAGATGGCTGGGTTTGGGGTGTGTCTGCATCTGGCTTTAAAGTCTCTCCAGGGCCAGCTCACTGGTCCAGAACTCTGCCTGACCTTGACCCCAGTAGCTGGACGGGCAGTCTGGCCCCTGACACACAGACATCATGCGTGTCCCACTGTGCCACAGCCTTGCAGATTCAGTGTTAACCGTGTTTTGTCAGTAATGCATGAGGGACAGGCTATCCTGAAGAAAAGTCAGCCGGGCATGGGGGTGTACACCTGTAATCTCAGCACTAGGGAGACTGAGGGAGGAGGATCGTTGCAAATTCAAGGCCAGCCTGAGCTACATAACAAGACCCTGTCTCAAAATAACAGCGACAAAAACAAAAAAGAAAACAAACACAAAAACAAAGAAAAGTTAAAGCTGGGCATGCCGGTGCCTGCCTACAATCCCAGAACTCGGGAGGTTGAGGCAGGAGGATCATGAGAAGTTTGAGGCCAGACTGGGCTTCACAGAGAGTTCAAAGCCAGCCTGAACTACTTAGCGAGACCCTGTCTCAAAAAAAAAAAAAAAAAAAAAAAAAGAAAGAAAGAGAAAGAAATTAAGACTGTACAAACTTTTTTCCTTTTTAAGTCATCCTGACCCCCTAACTCTGTTACATGTCTGTGGCACTTGGCTTTGCCCTTGTGTACCTGTGCCAAAGGCCGCCTGCTGGCTGAGTCTGGCGGGGGTGCCATGTGGTGGAGAGATATGTAGTCCCTGCGGCCGGCGACAAGCTGGGGTGCACAGGGCACACAGCTTAGGTACCTTCCTGCTTCCTGTGCCTTTATTTCTGTTTGCCGTTTCCCTGGTCTGCTTTGGTGGAGGTTTGGAGGCGTAGGCTGGACGCTTAGCTTGTTCAGTGAAGTTACACATGACAAAGAACATGAGACTAACCCAATTTTCAAAACCAGGCAAGATTGCCTGCTTGACCTTCGTGGGCCAGCCTAGGGAGCTCTAAACACCTTCCTAGTGGAGCCCCATCTTCTGAGGAGCCCAAGCCTTGGGCCTCTCTTCCCATGGCAGTGCCACCAAGCTGTTTGAAAGTTTGCTGGGTGGTGGAAGAGAGAGGTGGCATTTTTCAAGTGGATGAAACTTGCGGGAGGTAGGTAGAGCTTTAAGGTAAATCTCACCACAGTCAGATTTTCGGTTTTTTATGAATCAGGAATGCACAGAAATTGGTTTGCATGACTGGAAGTCATACCTGCTTGGCTGTGGTGGGTAGTTGACATGTGGCCTTGATACGAGGCTGTGTGGGTGGCCGTGCACGCATTTCTCCCGCTCTTCTACTTTTGGGAGTCGAGCACCTTCTAACCACTTCATAGACGAGTATAAATACAGGAAAAATAATTTGGAACCAGGGATGAGGATTTAGCCTAGTGGTAGAGCACTCACCTAGCAAGTACAAGGCACTGAGTTCCACCCCCAGCACCCAAAAAGAAATCAGAACCAACCTCACTTCGATATTTCCCATCCTGTTCTAATACTGCCTTTACAAAGTTACTGCTTTTTTCTTTTTAAAAACTCTGCAAAGCTGAAACTTCTAGCATTTATTGAGTCCAGTCCGAGTTCTTTTATTTCCCAGTTGGTTTTAATTCCTTGTACTGGGTGGCATCTTGGTGGCCACATGTCACATCTCAGTCTGTTGGTTGTAAAAATTCTTTCAGGAAATGTGACATGAAAATAGGAACTTGGCTTCTTTAAAATTAAAGAGTAGTTCACTATCTTTGATTAAGTACTGTAAGGAATTCAGTGTTCAGCTCTGGAAAAGGTCGCCTCTCCACTTGGCCACGAATGGGGAGAGTGCAATTGAACATAAAACTAATGTGTTTGTGGCTTACAAACCCACCTTGTCATCAACCACCAATACCTGCCAGCCTGAAGCTCGTTCTTGGCCAGAGCAAACCACAAGGTTGTGGAAAAATGTAAAGGAAATGGAGGGTGACTTAGTGGTAAAAGGTAAAGGTTGGTGGGTGGGGGCTGCAGAACAGAGAAAGCAGGGAGGGAGGCCAAGTCTGCTGGCTGCTGTTGGCCGGCAGATGACTTGGACCTCACTAGCGAGGGGAGCTTAGCCATGTGTGAACCGAATCCTGAAGCTCTGGCTTCTGCATTTCCTTGGATTTGTAATTGGCAGTCCAGGAAAGGGCAGCACCAAGGGAACATTGTGCTTGCTGGAGTGGGGTGGATTTACCCCCAGCACCCACCTTGATTGAGTTAAACTTAATTTATCTAGAGCCACCATTCTCAAGTGGGGATGATGTTGACTGGGGACATCGGGTAGTGTCTGGGGACATTTTTGGTTGTCATGGTTAGTGTGTGTGGGAGGGGACTGGTAAGGACGGGGGCCTGTTGAACATCCTATGTACAGAAAGCAACCCACAGCAAAGCATCATCAGCTTCAAGTATGGGTACCATCAGGGTAGAGAAACCTTGATCTCGGGGCTTGGCTGCTGCTCATCTCATCCTCCGTCTCTGTCACCCATTGGCGAACTCTTTGGTCCTCTTAGGGGATCTGCTTCTCTCTACCCCAAACCAGATGTTAATGATCTTTGAATTGCTATTCTGTGTCAGATCCATTCTGCGTGCCATCCTCACCCTTGTAGAGAATTAAAAATATGAACTATTTAATAAACTATAGACTTAGTGCCAGTCAACTATAAGACACATGCCTCTTCCAGGCCACTTTTTGACAAGTTTCAGGTAAGAATGATAGCGTAATAAATTATTAGGCAGTTTTATGACCGGGCAGGGAAGATTTATCCTTTGATGAATAAATATTGCTGTAGCCCAATTTAGAACTTGACAAATGCTGATTTACTGCTTGGAATATAAGGGTTATTTTATGATGAAGTGGCAGTAGTGGTGGGGTGGGTTTAAAAGTGATGTTGGTGGCACCTTTGAGCAACACACCATTAAAACATCGCCACAGGCAGAGCTGGAGGGAGGAGCCTCGGGTGGCTGCCGGGGGCTCCTGCTGCTCCTGAGAGGTTTTGGGGCCCATGCTGCTTTGTGATGTGCAGTCCATGGTTTGAGGCATTATTAAGAGTGTGGGTGCCCCGGAGCCCCTGATCCTGCAGTGGAAAGGATTCTGCTTGCCTGTCCATGTAGCTTCAGGGTGACGGTGTCCCTTGATGTCAGCAACTGTACATTTTTCAGATAAGGGGCAGGTCGTTTGGAGGATGAACACTTTCAAGACTGTGGTGAGGAAGGAAGCTGTGCGTTTCTTTTGTGTTCTGGATCATCCAACGTTTGAACCAAAACCCTGAGAAACCTGAGCTGACAGGCAAGGATCCTTGTAGGGATAGAGTTTAAAAATGGAAACTGACCTATAACAGATATGGTGGTGCCTGGTCAGTTGCTTAAGATCTTTTTCTCTTTGCTTGCTGGTTATTGACTTATTGATTGATGGAATAGTTAGTGTGTGCATAGGGTATAAAATTTGCATGTTGCAAAGTGTCTGAAGTGGGATAAATGATTTTTCCTGCCCCCTGCAACCCAGTTCTTCTCTCCAGCAATAGCTACTATTATAATCTTTTTGGCTATCTTTGCAAGGATCACCTATGCACATATGAATATATAGTATTTTTCCATAACACTTGGCATACTGTGCCTTGGTTGTCTTACCCTACAACAAACCTTGAAAATGATCCTGTATAGTAGAGCGAGTACCCTCTTTCTTTGTTATAGCTGTGTCGCATTCTGTTTTATGGAGGAATCCTGATGTATTAAAGCACTACCCTAGTGGGGGGGGTTGAGATCGTCTCCCTTCTTTTTCATTACACATTATGTTGCAGGGAGTATCCTTGTGAACACACCATTGCCTAGCAGGTGCATCCGTGGAATAAATTCCTAGATCCAGAATCTCAGGTGGAAGCATACATGCATGTTCGTGCCATCAGTAGACGTCCCAAGTAAGTGTCCTTTCTAGGAGGTTGTTGCAGTTTGTACCACTGATGAATGAGACATCCGCGCCAACACAGTGAGTTATCAATTTTTTGATCTTTGCCAATCTGATGGATGAAAATTGGTGTCTCAGTTTAATTTGCATCTCTTTCATGAGTGCGGTTGAGCACCTCATCACAAGCTCAAGATCCATTTGTATTTCCTTTTCTTGCGATGATACGCACTCTGCCCGTTTCTCTCTTGGGTCATAGGTCTTTGCCGTCTTAGATTCAGTATCACTGTGACCCACCTCTGTGCCCGGCACTGGCTGCTCTGAGGCTGGCCGTGCATTCAGATGCGGCTTTGGAGACTTCAGTGGATTCAGTGGGTTGGCCACTTGGCGATGAAAACAGGTCTGTGCCCTCGGGTGTGGCTGAGGCTGCCTTCCAGGCTGCTGGAGAACCCTGCTGAGTGGGTCTGTGGCTCTGTCCCACATTGCTTCTTCAGAGCTGGGAGTCACCCTTCCCGATTCCACTGCCAGTGTCTAAGAGAATGTTGACCTTGTGAAGACATCTGGTTCTGAGTGTGTGATGGCTGGGGAGGCTGAGTCAGGAGGGGGGCTGAGACCTGGGGACCAGCACTGAACAGGCACATTTGAGCACATTCCAGGAAAGAGCTGTGGCAGCTGCATGGGAAGTTTGCAAATTTGTGGTGTCCGGGGAGTCAGGAAAAATGGAAGACACTCATTTTTCAACACCGTTGTTACGTTTTCAATGTTACGCTCTTCGTGTTTCCCCACCAGACTTCAGGCATCTTTTCAGATGTTTAAGTAGTGGCTCTCACCTGGGAGTCATTTTCCCTCCCCCAGGAGCATTTGAAGACATTTTGCTGTCACGTTTTGGGGGAGGGAGGGTGCTGGTGGCCCAGAGTGGGCGGTGGCCAAGGATGCTGCTGGCATCGTCTTGAACAGGACAGTGTCCACATCAGCCCGGAGCACCAGTGGTGTCATGGACGAAGCACCTTGGTCCAGCAGGACATCTGGTTGTCATTCTGAACAGAGTCCCATGAATTTTCCCCCAGCCCTCAGACACTTGGGGCTGTCTTCACATGGCAGCGGGACTCGTGGACTTCCATGCCGGTATGAAGGGCGGAGGTGGAAGGGAAACACGGGGAGAATGTTGGCTGGAAACGCAGCCAGCACTGTGTTTAAAAATAAGTCTGCGCGCTATGTCCTGGCTTTGGGACAGTGAGAACCGAGGTCGGTGACTCCTTGATCCCCCGGCCGCCTCTTTCACAGATCTCTTTTTCCTTCCTTTCCCCTCTCTCCACTCCTCTTGTCAGTCTTCGTTCAGGATTTTGGCAGGCATATAACCTTTGTCCCTAAGGACACTGCAGACACAGGGGGTGGCGTTGCTCCACCCAAGGCCCTGAAAGGCTGTCACAGAGGCCATCAGGATGGCTTGTCCATACACCCGGGTCCCTGCTGGGCTCTGTCTGAGTCTCCCAAACCCTCACAGTGCTGGGCTGGGTGGCTTCCGCATTCAGCCATGGAGGTTCAGAGAAGGAGCAGAAATTCTGGAGGATTTCCCCCCTGGGGATTGGAGAGGACAGTGGCCGGAGCCTCCTGCCTCCAAGGCCCCGACTGGAAAGGGCAATGGTTTCAGCATTGTTAGGAAGAGCAGCTGATTAGTGTCCAGGAAGGACTCAGAACAGCACCTGTGCGTGATGATGATGATGATGATGATGATGGCTTTTCCCCGCTGGAAGTTCCGGCCTCCATGCCCCGCTCTGTGGTGCCGAGCCTGCTACCACTGGGTCCCCGCGTGTCCATCTGTCTTCGCCTGCCTACGGAGGGAGAACTGGCCCTATCTCCCTGAGAGGAACCTCCTCATGTCTCCTGCCAGAAGCCGAGAGCGTGATTATGCCCCGCCCACAGAGTCCCCAGCAGCTCTGCTGTTGGTCCTCAGCCATGAAGGTCCCACCTCTTTTTAAAAATTTCTATTTTGAGACAGAGTCTTGCTAAGTTGCCCAGGGTGTTCTCAAACTTGCCATCCTCCTGCCTCAGCCTCCCAAGTAGCTGGGATTATAGGCATGTGCCACTGCAAAGGCTCAACACGGCGTTTTAAGAAATCAGTAAACACAAAGAAGGTCTGTGGGGTGCAGTGAGGCTGTGGAGGGAATGGGGCAGATAAATCCCGTCCCCAGTGATAGTGGCACAACTTCTACCTTCTGTGCCTCAGGGAGTGGAGTTCTGTCACCAGCGAGCCCAAGACTGACGAGGGAGAGAGGACCCTGCTCAGGCAGCCTGATGGGAGAGGCTGGGTCTTACATTCGGATGCAGTTTGAGGATGTGTGACACAGACAGGACTCTGGAGGTGGATGGGACATACAGTTGTCTCCCCTCACTTTCTCTCTCCCAGAAGAAGGAGGCTGGTGGGGGGAACCACAGCCCGGCAGAGACAGGCTCGGGAGCACCCCACCCTGCACTATCTTTGGCATCCGCCCTTCATTCTCTTCGGAGGATGCGGGGCTGTTTCCTGGCCTGGACCTTCTCCCCAGAGAGCTGCGCCTGGGGGCGGGGTGGGCAGCGGGGGTGCTTGGGGCTTTGGTCTGAGTCAGAGGGTGACTTTTAGCCCCTGGGACCTGAGCCACTGTCTAGCCTGACCTTCCCATTTCAGAGGACAGTGAGAAGCCCAGAGAAGGGACGCACTTTCCTCTGTGTCACACAGAGCTGAGAGGCTGGGCTGGGCTCAGGGCCTGGCTCTAAATCTGGTCCCCTCGTGGGTGTGACCCGACAGGCTGCCTGGTAATGACAGTGTTCCTGGGCCCAGCTCTGTCAGATCACTTACTCCCCTGCCCAGAGTCTGCGTGCTGCCCTCCGTCTTGGAGAAAAGGACAGCTGCCCTCCGTCTTGGAGAAAAGGACATGGGGCTTGCTGTAGCATCAGACTTACCTGCTCAGGGCTCCCTGGACCCCCACTCCCCTCCCAGCATCTCCAACCTGCCCCTCTCCTCCTCACTCACACCATACTGGACTCCTGGTGGTTCCCAGCTTTCCTACCTCAGGGCCTTTGCACTTCCTGATCCTTCTGCCTGGACTGTCTTCCCCCAGATACTTGCATGACTAACTCTCCACCTCCTCCAGAGACCCCCACCCTGACCATCCTAGACAAAATGCCCTCCTTTCTACCACTCTCTATGCCTCTTTGCCAGCTTTATTTTCCTCCAGACACGGTATGTATTCATATATCTATCACTTTCTTTGTTTCCTCCCTGTTCCGTTTTGTGCAGTCTGTATCACCAGCAGTTAGAACAGGCCTGGCACTTAGTAAGCGCTTAGTACCTATTTGTTCCAGGGAATAAGAGAGAAAATATGGAATAGAAGGAGGAAAGAGAAACACATACTGATCTAAAAGGAGTCCAAGGACCTGGTGTTAGGGGTGGTCTGAATTGGTTAGTCTGCTCTGTAGAAAAATGAAAAAATTTGCAAGGTGAGGTGCTGGTGCCTCTCTGTGATTTCAGCTACTCAGGAGGCTGAGGCAGTAAGATTCAAGCTCAAGGCGAGCCTGGACAATTTAACAAGACCCCATCTGAAAGTAAAACTTTTAGAAGGGCTGCAGGTATGGCTGAGGGGTAGAGCACTTGCCTAGCATGTGTGAGGCCCGAGGATCCATCCCCACACTGCAAAGCCAAACAATGAGAAAGAGAGAGAGATGGGGAAAGGGAGGATGAGAGAAGACAACCCGGCATAGTGGCACACAGCTGCAATCCTAGCACTTACTCCGGAGGCTGAGGCAGGAGGATCGTCACAAGTTCTAGGCCAGCCCGGGCTGAATAGTTACATAGTGAGATCCTGTCTCAAAAGCAAACAAACAAACAAAAGACAAAACAGAAAAGAAGGAAAGAGGACAAAATCAAAATGTGGTGGGTGCAGGAAACTCCATTGTTTCCCAGTTCCCAGGCTGCCTGATGGCTTTCTTTGGTGTCCCCAGAGGGCGACCCTTCCTGTCTGCCCTGAGCCCTGTCTGCCTTGCGTGACCCTCCCTGTAACTGAACGCCACTCTTCTAAGAGTGGCAACTTAGACCCTGCCTGCCCCTGCCTCGAGCCCTCCCTGCAGCTGGGGAGCCAGGGGAGACTGTCCCTGTGTGTGGGGGGGTCACACGGCATGTGGCACTCTGCTGGCTCTGTGAAGCTAGGAGCTTCTGGGTTCTGGTCCTGCCCCTCCTGTGGTGGCCTTGGCAGGCTACTTTGCTTCTCACATCCTCCGCTTGCTCATCTGTAAAGCGAGCCTCGGACGGAGGGGGAGGGGCCAGAGCGCTTGGGGTTTCATGCAGATGGATTTCAGGGGACCTCGCCCCGAAGGGACCAGAGCCCAGGACCTGAGCAGTGGCAATGGCCCCTTCTGGTGCTGATATCCTGGTAGATGTCTGTGCTTTAAACTTCCCGCTCTCTTTGGGTTAAATATCAGGTTTTTTGGTGAAACTCTGACTTCCTTGATACTTTGGAAATAAAGGTGACAGTTTTTTATAAAAGGAAATGTTTTAAAAGTTTTCTCAGCACCAGTTACTTTAGTTAATGTGGGGTTTTTTTTTTCTTTCTTTCTTCTTCTTGGTCTTAAGGTATAAGCAATCACAAGATCAGATGAGTTTCAGTTTGAGTCCCCGCTTTACAGTTTGTGTTGCCTCGATTTATCACGCTGACTCTCAGCTCGTCCGGCTGTTTCAAAGAGGCCCTTATCAGCCAGGGTAGGAAGATGTGGTCTCGGCAGTTTGGAAGCTGGTTTTCAGTGTCCTTGTAGACCTGCGCCCACCCCCTCTTATCTGCAACCCCCCAGTCTGGCCCAGTGGGTAGCAACTGGCTTTGGGAAGATGGTCTGGTCCTCCCCCTTCCCACATCCTTGCCTCTTGCTCGGAATCAGCTTCATAAGGTGTGGGGCCCAGTGCAAATGAAAGGCAGGGCCCCATGTTTAAAAATTATTAAGACTTTCAAGATGGCAACAGGTGCATGAGGCCAGGTGAAGCGGGGGCTTGTTCTTTCTGCTTCTGTCTCACGGGTTCAGGAGATGCATAAAACACATTTTCGGAGTCATTAAACGTTCCCTCTGAAGGAATTCGAGTTGCTTGCGTGTGTCTGTGTGATTCAGGGCAGCTGGTGGCTGGGCGGGGAGGGTTTGGCCCGTATCTGTGGGTGCTGGTAGAGAGGAGGGATGATTCATGTATGTTGTGTTGTCTGAGAGTCCCAGAGTATACTGGGGAACTTTACTGGGGGAAGGGCATCATTTGTTTTGCCCTTTAAAAATCTTCTGATGTGGGGCTGGGGATTTAGCTCAGTGATTAGAGTGCTTGCCTTGTAAGCACAAGGACCTGAGTTCGATCCCCGGCACCACAAAAAAAAAAAAAATCTTCTGATGGATAAGCCAAATGTGGTATATCCATGCCATAGAATATTATTTAGCCATGAAAAGGGATTTGGCACAGACGTATACTACCAATGTGTGAAAACATAGTGCCAGGTGAAAGAAGCCAGGCACAAAAGGCCACATAATGTATGGCCAAAAAGGGCAAATCCATGCAGATGGAAAGTGGTTGCCAGGGGAGTTAGGAAATGGGGAGCAGCTGCTAATGGGTCTGTATTTTCTTTACAGTGATGGAAATATTCTGAAATTAGGAGTGATGATGCTTGTGCCACTTTGTGACTATGCTGAAAATCAATGACTTGTGAATTTTATGGTGTGTGAATTGTCGCTCAGAAAGAAAGAAACTACTAGGAAAGAAAAGTGGTCGAAGGGCTCAGGTCCTCTCCGCCCTTGGTGGTGTAGATAGGTGGCCAAAGGAGCAGTTTGTCCTGCCGGGGTGCCCCCTTCGTCTCCCCTCGGGTAGCTGATGAGCTCCCGGGCGCCATTTCCCAGGGAAAGTCCCGGAAGCCCTGTGCTCAGCGCAGATGTAGCTGCTGGCCCTGGCCTCTCCCAAGGTATTTGCATATCAGCTTTAAGAGGAGAATGCTTTCAGGGATTGGAATGAGTGTTTAATTTTAGAATTCCAAGTAAGTGCAGGCGTGCGGGAAAGGATTTTATTTCTCATGGATGGGTGTGTTCTCAGTGGCTCTGGGGCTCTGAGAAGTCAGCCCTCTTTGCATAATATCAAGACTCGGAGGTGGCCAGAGTGTCAGGCCTAGACCTCCCATGCGGCACGCCCTCGCCTGGCCACTCTGCCCCTTTCTGCAGGTGGCATTATAACTTTGAAGGCTGCTAGGAGAACCTGATCAGGCTGCATTTCCGCTGGGTGGCGCTTGCCTGTGTCTTGACTCAGGGGTCCTGGCTGGAGGCAAAGCGCCCGGCTGACTCTCTGAACCTTGTGATTCACCTCCACCCGAGTTGATTCCTCCTCTGCCTCCTCCCCCCTCCTGTGGCCGCCCCCTCGTCCCCAGGATCACGCCCCCACCTTCTCTAGACCCTATTTGGTTCACGATTCACTCTTGAGAGTGCATCTTAGTCATATTTTGCCTTCCACCTTCCTCTTCTTCAAGGCCCCAGATCCTGAGATCTTTATCATCTTCGGTTCTCTAGGCCTGGCCTGGTAGCTATACACTGTCAGTGCCTAATAAAATCTTTTGAGTTGCACCAAATCGAGGAAGCATTTGGCCCAGTGAGGAGAAGGAGGCGATCAAATCAGCATGAAGGTGACTGGGGAACTCGCCACCACTCCTAAGAAGCCAGGGATGGTGTTGTGACAGGAGGGGCTGGCGCCAGGAGTCCCGCTGGAGGTGGATGGGGTCTCACCCAGGAGGATGGATGCAAACGGAGCTGCCCCAGGAGCGTCCATTCTTGGCAGATCCAGTTGATTTTGGACTTCCATCTTCAGCCAGAGGGACCTCCATGAACAAATTCTCAATGTGCACCTCCAGGTGCCGGACCCGGGTGCAGAGCCTGGCTCACTGGTGCTCCAGGGGCATCCAGAGGGCTGGGTCTGGAGGAGCCTGGATGCCCTGATGTCCCCCTGGGCCGGAGGAGCTGCTCTGCCCTGCGCCTCCTGGGGGTCGCCAGCTCCTGGAGGTGTGAAGTCACGTGTTGCTCTCAGGCGGAGCTCGTGGGGACTCGGGTCTTGTTCACTGCCATTCCCTTGCCGCTCCTGATGGGCAAAGGTACGAGGGCTGCACAGAGGGATGTCACCCTGGCAGGAAATGCCAGACACGTGCAAAGGATCCGACTAGAGAGACTTTAAGGAGGGGCCACTTTCAGAAGTGCGGGCAGGGCCAGAGCAACCATCAGAGGACACAAAGCAGCCAGGGGGGCACCAGTACAAAGCAGTTACCTCCACAGCCGGGAAGAAGCAGCCCCAGAGTTGGGGCAAAGGGCCCCCTGACAGCCCCCCGTAAACTGCGGCGATCTGGGAGGAGGGGAGATGCGGGTCTTCCTTCGGCCACACCTAGCGAGAAGCCTCGCGATGCAGTCTGTGGCTCCAGAAAGGCAGAGGACAGAGCGTGCGGGGACACATGGTGACCCCTCAGCCCCTGCCTGGGCACAGTGACACTCTTGGCCTCTGTAGGCTACTTCCGATGCGACCAGCTAGCCTGCCAGGACTCATTTCTCCCTGGCATCATGACTGTTGTGAAGAAGGTGCCCTGGCTGCCTCAGCAGGATGGACACCAGGTAGTTTTGACCGTAGTGAGGACAGGTGGTGTTTATTGGCCACAGACCCGAGTCGTGTTGGTGTTTCACCTGCTTCCTCTTTACACTGTACGGCAACCCCGCAGGCCACCACTGTCAGCATGCTTGTCCTCGTGGTGATGGGGAAGACGGGGCTAGGCGGGCACATTCGTGCCATGTACGCACCTACCCTGTGGGCGGTGCCCGTGTGCCAGCCCGAGCTTGGGGTGCTCGTCCCACTTCCCCTGCCCTTGACCCCATTGAACCTGCTTGGGGGGACCCGGCTCAGGTCTCACTTCCTCCCCGAGACCTTCTCTAGCCACTCCTGCCTCTCACATTGCTTTCTTGGCGATGCGTGGCGGGAGACCCGCCCATGCCCCCCGGCGTCACCCAGCTCTTCTGAGCGTGTGCGTCACAGGCCCCCAGTAAGCCCCCAGTACCGATCTTGGGTCTCAAGTTTTCTCTGAACTTGGCTCGCTCAGAAAGTTTCATGTAGAGACAGGAATAAGCCAGAGGCAGGGTTAACGGAACTGTGTGGGGTGGCTGGGCAACGGGGTGTGGGGGGAGCCACCGCCACTGCAAGGTCAGAGGGGGTGTCACTGGAGCCCAGGAAAGGCCAGGACTCTGGGGGAGGGGCCTCGGGTAGGAGTTCATGGGTCTGAGAGCCAGTTTTACGTGGGGTCAGTAAACACTCACTAAGCCAACAGGGAAGAGTCTGAAGAAGAGAAGGGAAGGATGGGTGCTAGATCCTGGCCAGCGAGGGCTTCCAGGCTAGCTGAGCGTTTGGGAGCAGGGAAGATGGGCATATATCCTACTCACCCGGCACTGTGCGGAGGGGCGATTCCCCTGACAGGTGGATTTACCGTCGGCTAAACAGGCACAATGAGGGCAGATGCTTGAGAGGCCAAAATCATCAAAGGCTTCCTTCTTGGGGGACAGCAGCTGCGTGCTAGGCCAGGGGTGTCCATGAGGATTTCCCAGAAGGCCCCGGGCTGCGGTGGAGTTCAGAGGGATGGCGCCCACCAGCAGATGGGAGGCCCTAGGCTCCACTGCCAGTGCCGCAGACAGCAGCAACGACAAAACACACAAACACGGGCCTTACTCAGGCCACACACTCACCTGGGTTAGGCACAGCCCGTCTGAAACTTTTGTTTGTTTGTTTTGTGCTGGGGATCAAACTCAGGGCCTTGTGCTTGTAAGGCAAGCACTCTAACCACTGAGCTAAATCCCCAGCCCCTCATCTGAAACTTTTGAAGTTTCAGAGTTTTTGAAAATTTACCTGAAGGGTCTCAGCAATTTAGAAAATTGGCAAATGTCCTTCACCTTTAGAAATGATGGCAAGGAGGGGCTTAAACCTCACGTCCTCCCTTCCCAGGGTCACCCCAGTCTACTTAGGAAGAGGCCCCCAGCCCGCCCTGATGCAGGGTTGCTTAATCTCATTTCTTTTTTCTCTATTCCTATTTTTCTCTCTATTTTTTTCTCTATTCCTATTTTTCCGCCCACCCTGTTGGATTACATCCTCTGCACTCTGGACAGCAGACAGGGCTGGAGGAAGCAGTCGAAGGAGGCCAAGACGGAGGTTGAGAGCTGCTCACAGGGCCTCTCTCGGCGGCCATGGTGGCTCCTGCTGGTCACATATGTCTTGGCATCTCCCTCTCTATTTGCTCCAATGTCTCCAATGCCCTGTGCCCCCCGATTCCCCACAGCCTCTGGCCCTAGGCTCTGAGTCGGAGCCCTGTTCTTGTTGCAGGAAGGACCCCCTCGCCCACCTCTTTGCCCCGGGCAACACCTGGGAGCCATGGATGGGAGTGCAGAGAAGCCCCCAGTGTATGGCGCGTCTCAGGCTGCTCACCTCACACTGTGGGTTTGGCTGTTTTTTGGGGGGTGCTCACATTTGCAGAGACTTATTGGGGGGACACCACTTGGGCAAAGCAAGTAGGGGTTGGGGAGACACCCAGGAGACCACCGAGGCCCTGTGCGGCTGCAGGGACCACGACCCGGGGAGGCGAGACTTGACCCTGTGCCAGGACGTCTCTTCCACACTTCTTCTCAGGGACCCGGTGGCTCGGGGAGGGCGCGAGATCAGAGGCCCATGAAGGCACAGAGGCCAGAAGGGCCGACTGGAGAAGCCTCCATTTACCAAAGGTGGGAAGGGATTCGGCCTGCAGTCTGCGACCTGGCCAGGCGCCTTGGCTTCTCAGTGCTGCGGCAGCTTCGGGAGTCCAGTGAGGCTTTGCTTTGGGTTTTAGACTCCGTTGTCCCTTTATGACCTAGGTGAAGCACTAAAGATGACGGAGAGGAGAGGGGAATGAGGTGAATCTCACCTGAAGTCTCACCATTCAGGGAGCATTTACAGTTTGAACATGGGTGTGGAAATGTCCCAGATAATCTTCTGTTTACAGAGTGGAAACAAACCAGACACGTGCCCTGAATTCAAACTCAACCATCAAAGAGAACCCCTCCTGGCCTGCCGTTGCCACCCACCCCTAATTCCGTTCTTCAGAGGTGGCCCCATTATAGTTGCTGGGGTATCCTTAGGGTGACGTTTAGGAGAACTGTGTAATTGCAGTGTGAGTTGTGAGCATTGGCGGTTGTAATTTACATGAATATTGTCGTGTGGCGGGCGTGAGGAAGCTGAAAGGTGGGCCTGGAGGGATGGGAAGCAGTTTGTGGTTGAGTATGGACCCTCAGAAACAAGAGCCTGTAGAGTTAGGGAAAGGAGGAGATGGAGAATCTTTGGGGTGGGATTCTGACTGGATTTGTCATAAGGAGCAGGCAGCGAAGGTGATTCAGCTTTTCCCTCCTGGGTGGGGACTGGGGTGGAGGGGGCAGTAGGAAGCCTGGAGCGGGAGTCGTTGGGAGCTGGTGGTAGTACTAGTAGACATTTATAAAGTACCTTTACTTGACTAAACTGAAAGTCGGCAACTCTTGTTAGTCCTCTTCCTTTGTGTTTCAAACAAAATTTTTTTAAACAAATCTATACCAAAAATCTGAGCAAAACTGCAGAACTGGACTGGGAGTTGTCAGTGTCAGATCTGGTTCAGGTTTTGGTTCTGACTGTGCAGTTTGGGCTGCTCCTTTCCTTTATTTACTTATTTATTTACAATTATTATTTCAGTGCTGGGGATTGAACCCAGGGCCTTGCTCATGTGAGGCAAGTGCTCTAGCACTGAGCAACACCCCAGTCCATGTTTTTAAAAATTTTTTTAATTTTATGTATGCATATATGTATGTATGTATTTATGGCTATACTAGAGATTGAACCCAGGGCTACATTCCCAGCCCTTAAAAACAAAAATTTTTTTTCTTTTGAGACAGCATCTTTTTAGGTTGCCTCGGCAGGACTTGCATTTGCATTCCTCCTGCTTCAGCCTCCAAAGAGCTGGAATTACAAGTGTGCACCCCTCCTCCTGGCCCTCCTTAATTTTTAGATCTCATTTTTTTTTATCCGTAGATCAGTGGTTCTCAACTCTCCGTGCACATTCAAATCATTGGGAAACTTAAAAAATTTGAACACAGAGCCTCACTCCAGACCAAATATACCAGAATTTTTGGAGGTGGAACCTGGGAAATTTTTTTTTTTCTTAATGCAGCCAACATTAAGAATCCCTGTATTCGAATCATCATGGTGGCTTATTTTAGTCTGGTTTTATTTAGGCTTCCCAGTTGCTCCAACAGCTCTGTGTCCTGTATTATATAATTGTGTTCCTTGTAAATACCGTGCACACATATTATAAACATCTCACATACCAAGAGCTCTCTCTCTCTCTTTTTTTTAATGAGAAACTCCCCATAATTTTTATCAGGCTCATGACCTAAAGCTAACATCCTGCATCAGTAAATCAGACTTTTAAGTGTAATAAAACATCACATCACTTTTTGACCCAGTTGAAAGCCCAGGCTTTAATCCTGAATTTCTCTTTCCCTTGCTTTGCAGAACTACTGCCTGCAGGCCCTAGCCTCTCCCTCTCTCCCTCCCTCTCCCTCTCTCTCCCTCTTCCTCTCTCTCTCCCTCCCTCTCTCTCTCTCTTCCCCCTTCCTCTCTCTCTCCCTCTCTCTCCCTCTCTCTCTCCCGCTCTCTCTCCCTCTCTCTCCCTCTCTCTCCCTCTCTCTCTCTGCGAGGGAGACTTTCAGACGTTAAGAGTGCAAACGTTACTGGAAGTGTTTTGCTAGAAGCATCGAGGAGGATACTGTAAGCTCCAAGTGAGCAGGGCCACTTCGGGGAGGCTTATCGGATCTCAGTTCTGCCTGCGGTGGGAGGTGTTTAAAGAGGCTTGGTGTCGTTTTATCTCTACCATTGAAGTTTTTGGTTTTTGTCTCTTCCTAAATGAGTCATTTTTTTAAAAAGGAACCTGACTTGGGGAGGGAGTGGGGAAACCACTGCGGGGTGGGGGTGGCAGTGCTGGGGATTGGGTGCTAGAGGCGTGGGACGGGAACTGGGCCTGTCTTTGCTGGGGGTGGGGTCAAGATCAGTGGGACAGGACCTGCTGGGGTTGGAGGGGGAGTAGGAGTGGTATTAGTTACTTGTTTATTTTTGTGGCACTGAGGATTGAACCCAGGGCTTTCCCACTGAGCTGCATCTCCAGCCCTTTTGATTTTTTGAGACAGAGTCTTACTAAGTCACTAACTCACCCTGCCTGAGACCGAACTTGTACCCTCCTGGCTCAGCCTCCCAGATGCATGGCTTGATGTTGTTCATCCACTACCAAGTACTTACTGGCACTCATCTGCCATGTCTGGATGCAGACTCGGTCCACAGGTCCTGGGGAGATGGTGGTCCCAAGAAAGGACTTCTGGTTTTCCCTTGAGTTGCGGACATGGGGCATAGATAGTGTCCCTATTTACCTGCGCTTAGAAATGAATCAACTGAAGTTGGAGAGTGCCGTCCTGGTGTGAATTACACGTTGATGTTGGTGGCAGGTGGGGTGTCAGAGGAGGAGACAGCGGCAGGCTCAGAGACAGGCGGGGCTCTGGGGACCTCTGGGGCCGCTTTCTCTTTCTGTCTGGAGCCTCCCAGCTGGAAAGGGACCCCACACGCCCCGCCACCCTGGCCCAGTGGCTGCTCAGAGCACCCGTCCTTGGTGCCTGGAGAGGACAGGTGACATGCGCCCGGAGAATGGCGTGGCATGCACAATGTGGCTGCGTCATCCTGCTCTGCGGCCAGAGTGTGGCCTGCTGCAGTGTGTTTCCGGGTCTGTCGCCGACTTCCTGTTGGGAGGGCTCGAGGCCCAGGCCTTCCCTGAGGTCCAGGCTCCTGCACACCAGCCGTGGGGCAGCCTCTCTGTTCCCTTGCTGGCTCTTTTGTGTTTTTTAGTTTTTCTGAGACAGGGTCCCGCTATGTAGCCCAGGCTGACTTTGAACTTGCGATCCTCCTGCCTCGGCCCCTTGCTGACGTTTGCTGTACTTCGGGGAACGCTTTGTCCCTGCTGGGGCCGTCCCCCTCAGCGAGGCCCAAGAGAGCCGGGAGGTGTGAAGGTTGAAGGAGGGAGGGGAGGACACGAAGTGGCGCCTTATACAACGCCAGGGCTGTGCCGGATCTTTTCGTCCACTCAGTTTTATGTAGGCCTCACATCAGCTCGTGCAGAGCCAGACCGAGAGAGTTCAAGAGAACAGCCCCAGGCCGAGCAGCTGCTGGAGCGAGGTCAGCGTTTGACCCCGTTACCTCAGTCACGAGGAGCTGCTGCCTCTTCGCCCCCTGCTGTGGGTGCAGCTTGGTTCCTCAGTGGGCATCTCGGCAGGCCGTCTGTCACCCTTTTCTCTGTGTGTGGCAGGATGGGGGGAGGCTTTGCGGACGCCTGTCTCTTCCACTCATCCTCCCCTGCAGCCCGGGAACCCTAGATTGGTTGGGTGGACGAGCCAGGATGATCAAATCTGATTTCCCAGAAACGAGGTTGTCTCTTTCTTATTTCCGGCGCCCAGCCCCGGCTCTTAGGGTGACCATGAGCCCCTGCACTCAGCCAGGTCTCTCCTACGATGAGCTCTTCCCTGAAGAAGGAGCTCAGGCCATCTGTGTCTGCGATTGCATGTGAAAGGGGAGCTGAGCACAAACACTGAGACCCTGAATCGGCAGGTGGGGACAAGGGAGGGCCTGGACCAGCTGTCTTCCTCCTCCTCTTCCTCAGCGCAGCTCTTAGCAGTGCAACCCATAATAGCTAAATTGCGGAAGTAGCCTATATGTCTATAAGCAGATGAATGGATAAAGAAAAGGTGGTGCTTACACACAGTGGAGTACTACTCTGCCATAAAAAAGATACACATGAGTCAGTGTGGGACCTCAACACCATAATGTTAAGTGAAATAAATTAGACACACAAGCTTCAATATCACATGGTTTCTCTTATATGAGACAAATATAAATAAAGAGCAAAATACAAGAGAGATAATAGGAAGTAGGGAGATAGATCTTTCCCAAATGCAAAGGGAATCAAGAGGTGGAGGGAGAACAAGAAGATGAAAAAAATATAGATGTATTATATCCATACACCAACTCCCACGATGAATATGACCATCATGTACTCAACCATGGACTATTAAAATTAAAAATTAAAAAATAAAGAAGCTGGGGTGGGGATTCAGCTCAAGTAGTAGAGCGCTTGCCTCCCAAGCAGAAGGCCCTGAGTTCAATTCCCCAGCACGCCCCGCAAAAAATAAATAAATAAAAAATAAAGAAGCTGGCAGACCCCTCACCTCCTGCAGGAGAAGAGCAGGTGAACTCCCAGCGGCTTCCAGAGGGCCACGTCCCCCGCTCTGTCCTGCTTCTCTGTGTTTTCTGAAAACCTTTGGTAGTTCTGTCACCCGGGCAGCAGACTTGTGTGGACTGTGCATGGTGACCACTGAGGCCTGGGGGAGCTGGGGACGGCGCGGACATCCTCAGCACAGCTGTGAGTGGCCTTCAGGGATGTGCAATCTACACCTGCAGCTGGCACTCAGGTGGGGAGCTGGGGGTGGGGGTGCCGCTCAGGGGACTGCGGGATGGTGGCAGGAGCTGACGGCCAGAAGTGTGGAGATCAAAGCGTCGTTATATCCTCTCGCTGTGAGGGCTCCAGGGAAGAATCAGTTCCAGGCCCCTCTCGTGGCTTCTCAGCGTCTCTCTGTGTCCACCTTTCTCCGTGTCTGTGACCCTGGTCCTATGGGATTGGGCTCCCCACCTTCCATCAGTCTTGTGGGGTGCTGCTAGCTTGGGCCACAGTGGAGATGGCGGAGGCAGTGAGAAAGGGCGGTGAGAAAGGGCAGCAGCTCAGATACAGCTTGCAGCGAGAGCTGATGTAGGGTGAGAGGGAGGAAGGGAGCCATGGTCGCTCGGGTACAGAGCCTTCCTGGATGGCCGGCACTGGCGCCTGCTCAGGCACCCCTGCTGGATTGTCCCTGCTGTTTGCATGTGTCACCAAGTCTCTTGAATGAGCTCTTTGGGTCCCTCCTGCAGGCCCCGGCTCCGGAGGACGCGGAAGGAGGAAGGCACCAGAGCAGGCCGGCCCTGAGCGCATCACCTCGCCCGCCACGACAGGTAGCGTCTCTGGGGTTCTGGCACCAGAACAGTGTGTGGCAAGGGGGTGAGCATCATCTCCTCAAAGCTGGGCTTTGGAAAATGCTCAAGAAGGGAAGGAGGATTAAGCTGGGGATTTAGCTCAAACGGGAGAGTGCTTGCCTAGCAAGCACAAGGCCCCGAGTTCGATCCCCAGCACCCCCCCCCCAAAAAAAAAGAAGGGAAGGAGGGCTGCTTCCGGCCTGGACACCATGGATTTCCGGAAGCCTTTTTCCGGATCCACACAGGGGTGTTCAGTGTTGCCCAGTGTTGTCCAGGCTGAGGAGACCCTGTCTCATCTCTCTCTGCAGAGCTGTTAGAAATAGTTAAGAATCCATAACCGGGCATGGTGGAATAGGCCTGTGATCCCAGCACTCGGGAGGCTGAGGCAGGAGGCTTGCTGTGAGTTTGGGGCCAGCCTGGGCTACACAGTGAGACCTTGTCTCAAAATGACAACAAAAAGAATGCAAAGGCTGTTTGAGGATGGAGCCCGTGAGTGTTAGGAAGGAATTGGAAATGGCTGGGTCTCTGGAGAACTGTGGCATAGAGGCTACCGGGAACCCGACAGAGCCAGCCAGGACCCATTCTTGCACAAAGAGCTCCTGCTGGCCTTGGGGCTTCCTGGTGTGTTTGTGGCCTGCCATCCTGTGAATGGTTCCAGGCTCAGTTTGCCTCTCTAGAAAATGGGCACACAGCCAGGATTCCTCTCCCAGCTCCCACACAGACACCTGCTTAGGAGGGTCAGTACATTTACATGGAAATGGAATTTAAAATTTTTTCTGTAGTTGTAAACCCCAGCCCACAAGAGGCGGCACTTTCCCACACACTCTCAGGGACAGAGGGGATGGCAAGGATGCGGGCTCAGCTCATGTGCTGTCCCACTCCTCTTAGTGATGCTCAGAGTCAATTACTTTGGTTTCTTTTTTCTTTTTATTGAAACTGATTTTGATTTAATTTTTAAGCCACACCTGGGGTTCCAGCAGGAAGCGGGCACTCACCGACCTAGCTTGATTGTGGCGACTCTGCTGAAGGGACTGCTTTTGTTTTTTGTTTTGTTGTTATCGTTGTTTTTGCAGTACCGCTGAGCCACATTTCCAGCCCTTTTTAATTTTTATTTGGAGACCGGGTCTCACTAAGTAACCCGGGTAGTGATTTTCCTGCTTCAGCCTCCCAGAGTGCTGGGATGACCAGCATGCACCACTGCTCCCAGCTCTGAAGGGACTCCCGATTCTGGTGCAAGCAGGGCTGAGAGAAGCCAGGCTGGGAGGCTGAGCATCCGACTGGCAGAGGCCGATGCGGTCAGCATGCGTCTCCCAGCAGGAAGAGGGGCAGAGTTAGAGTGGGGCGGAAGCGCCTTTGCGTTGGTTGGATTGTGTGAGCTTCGCAGGATGAGACCTGCGACCCAGGCTCCCTCCTGTTGGCTGCAGGGAGCCCCAGAACCCTCCCCCTTTCCATCCTTGGAGACCCGGACGTCGGGGGCTTGCCCACGGCCACGCAGTCATTCACTGAAGTGTTTTGAAAGCTGTGACACCTGCCCCCAAACGTGTGGGACCGCTGAGAAGCGGTGGGAAGCGCCAGGAAGGGCTGTGCATGGCGCTCAGGCAGGGACGGCTGGGCTCCCGGTGCAGGTGGTCTGTAGCACGGGCTCTGGAGTGCGCATGTCCAGGTGAGATGCCAGTGAGCTCGGGTTATGGGGTGTAGACAGCCACCTCTACCTGAGTCCTCGAGTGGCACAGGGCCTCTCTGAGGCCTCTTCTTTTTCGTTTGATTTTTCTGAGACAGAGTCTTGCCATGTAGCCCACCTAGCCTCAAACTCGTGGTGATCCTCCTGCTTCAGCCTCCTGAGTGCTGGGATTACAGGCATGCACCCCCATCCTTGGCTCACCTCTTTAGTGAGGATGCTGACCTTGTCGCCTCACTGCCACCCGGAGGCCCCACTCTCAGTGGCTTCGCTTTCCGTGTGTGCGTTGCAGACCGGGGGTCCTCTCATTTCCCACTTACCAGTTTGGCTTCTTTAGGCCCGAAGACCAGGACAGCAAACCCGAAGGCTCTCAGAGAGCATGGGGGTTAACGGGCTCATGTACCCACCGTGTGCGGGGAGCAGGCGGACTGCAGGCAGAGGGTGATCCAGCACCCCCGGTACCTAAATCATCCAGTTTCTCCCCATCTCTCCTCCACTTGCCCTTTCCTGCACTGGTTCTTCCTGAGGTCGGCTTCTGTGTGGGGCTGGGGAGGGCGGCGGTACACGGCGAGGGTACACGGCAGGGGTGCAGAACTCTGGGCACTGTTGGTGAGGAGGGGATGGTACCGAGGGGTACAGCTGACACCCACCATACCGTGTCATCTATAGAAACTAGTTGCTAATTTGGACTAATCTTGAGGGGGGTGATATTGAGAGGAAACGCACTCCTCACTAGTAAAAGTCTGAATTTCAAAATGCTCTAATACAGCATCGTTTCAGGCAGAATTTTCCCAAACCATTTCACTTGGGAAGCAACGGCTGTGTGTTTTGCAGTATCTCTTCAAACCCAGGATCTTCTAGTAGGGTTAACTGCCTTCCGAAATCCTCTTTAATTTCTAATTTGCTTATTCAACCTTTTTATAGCCCAAGTAAACACTGAACTCAAATTCTGGGTTGGTGGAGATTAAATTACAGTAATGAGGTTCCTCATTTATAACCACTCCTATAAAACGGGAATAAGAATAGCACCTACTTTATAGGTTTGCTGTAAGGATTAACTGAGGTAATCCAATAAAGTGCTTAGCCCAGTGGCTGGCCCAATAAATGTTACCTTTATTAGTGTCATATATCTCAAAATACTGTCAGCTTTATGTGTTTACGTGCATGTTTAATCTGGGAAATTAACTCTCTTCACAACAAATATATTGTCTGCCACTGATTAGCTCTGTTAGGGCTGAGGTAAATAAGTGTATTAAAATATTTATGGATTTATTCTTTTTACTGAAGTGTTTTTTATTAGAATCCAGTTGGGGGAAAGCCTAAATAAAGAAAAGCTTAAGTAGCATACAGTTGAGTTAAAAGTAGTTATAATCCCCGGAAGAGAGGGATTTTAACATTTCATGGCAATGTGTTGTTGTATTCTTAGTTGAAATGTCCTTTACTTCCAAAAAAGTAGGAAGGACATAGTCTAAGAACAAAACCTAAGTCTTTGAACTGAAAACACTCAGCTTTAAGAATAATTTACTATCCTGTTCTTATTTTTCTGATGTCACCTCTGAAAATGACATCGGGTAGCAGCACACTCCTGTCCCCACGCATCAGAGGTGTGGGGAAGCGGCTAGAGGTGGGGAGATATGTGCGTGACATGCCACTGCTGGGAAAAATATGCTTTTTGAAGCCTAGCTTGGAGTCCAGGTTCTCCAGAGTCAGGTATTGATTGTATTTAAAGGTTAAAGATGGGGGACAATTCAGTTTAATATAAACCTTGATAAATCTCATTTGTTTTCTAGAGAAAGAACCATTTACTCACAGTTATTAACAGAATTGTTAGTTTAATTTTCTACCAGCAGGAAGGGAGAGAATCTCATGATGGTTCAGAATAACTGTGGTTCAAATCAAAAGGCATATCACCAGTTTTCTAATCTCCCTAGTTTCACCCTAAGAATGACAAATCCCTTCGATTTTATCTGGCTTTTAGCAGTCGGTGGGCCTCTGTGAGGGAGCAGTGCGCATGTGTACAACAAATGCCGAGTGTGGGTGGTCTGAGAGCCCCAGAAAGAGGGTGTGTCGAGGCCAAGCAGCCTGTGCATCAGTCATGGGTGTTGATGCGTGTAGCAAAGTTGCATCTCAGAGATACCAAGATAGGATGACTTTTCAGATGGCCTTGGAGTCATTATGAAAGCCCCAAGCATGCTACCCCCCACCCCTGAGATCCGGAACAGCAGGGGTGTCTGCTTGGATGCCCAGGCCCGCTTGGCTTTTTGCCTTCTAGTCAAGGGTTAAGCTTCCGGGTTAGACTGAGGTGACAGAGACTCCTCTGTCCTTGTTCCTGGGGAGTGAGACGGCTTGCACCTCTGTGCAGGATCCTGATGGAATCACGGGGTCCTGGAGCCAAGGTGAGGTTTGAGGCCCTTGTGTTCCTGCCAGGAACACGTCCGTGGCCTGGACTGGCAAAGGTGTGCCTGTCCTAATGAGCAGTCCATGAGTCCTCTATGAACAAGGACATAAATTCAGAGGTGTCCCCTCAAAAAAAGAGCAGGCCATCTGTGGCACACTTGCATCTGCAGGCATTGTCCTGTTTCCCGCATTCCTGCCCATGTCACTGTTTGAGGACTGTGCTCCTAGGGGACAGTTCTTGAATGTTCTAGAAGACACTTAGTCTTGATTTGTTCAGACTCCTTCTTGCCTCTCTCAAGGTGTCTCTCACTCCACAGAAGATTATGAGATCAACAGAGCTGTGTTGGTGACAGACGTTGCCAGAACATTCTGGCCTTAGCTTGGGCTGCCATCACTAAATGCCAGAGCCTGGCGGTTTAAGCAACAAAAATTGACTCTTCACAGTTATGGAGGCTGGGAAGGCCAACATCAAGATGCCCGGCATAAAAGGTTTCATCCTGAGGCTTCTTCTTGTGGCTCATGGGTGGCCGCCATCTTGTCATGTGCTCCCCTGACCTTCCTTGGGTGCTCTTGAGGAACCTCCAGCGTCTCTTCCGTTCTTAGAAATGCACGAGCCCTGTTATGGGCCTCAACCCTCATGAGGACATCTAAGTTTGGTCACCTCCCAGAGGCCTCACCCGTACTCCTGTTGGAGGTCAGCGCTTCACCATATGAATTTGGAGGGACATAAACAGTGAGTCCATGACAGCTCTAAGTTTTTATCTGTGGTCCCTTTGAAGCGCCTCCAAAGTCACTGGTCCTAGAACCCTGCCGTAGAGAAGAGCTTATTGGGATGAACTTTCACTGCTGTGGAAGAGGGGAAGAATTCTAAAGTCAAGGTGGCCTAGTGACTGGAACGCTAGAGGTGACTTCCTTGCTTGCCCAGAATTTAGGTTTTCATGTGCCAGTGTTAAAGGTGTGGTTGCCAAACTTGGTCCCCTTCAGTGAAATTTAGATGGTGCAACATTGGATGTTCCCTGAGCATTTTTACTTTTTTTTTTTTTTTAAAATGAGAGAAGATGATTTATTTGAAGATGGGAAAAAGGAGAAAGAAGAGATGACAGGCAGCTACCCAGAATGAGCAGGGAGAATTTGAGAGTGAACTGCTCCCCTGAGCACTTTTTCTGGCCTCCTTTACAGTCTCCGAAAAGGAGACTCTCGGAACCAAAGGCTGGGAAACGGTTTCTTCTTCATCGTCTGGGGCATTCACTCCCTTCCCCCCCCCATTTACTCCGTTTTATGAGGAAAAGAAGGCAGTCAATTAAGGCAAAGCTGGTCCACTAAAGATGAGTATCTCACCTGTCTTTTTAAATGTGTACAGACATGGTTGTGTCCACATGGGGACACACACACCCCCCCTAGTGCCAGGTGGAATACTTCATAACGTGATGGGCCTAACAATCCTTTAAACTCTCAAGGAGCAGATAATTCCCATATTATATAAGCTGTTCTAACGTTTAGACAAAAGATAGGAAACTTCCAGATGGTTCTTTAATGCCAACATGACCTTGATATCAAAGCTGGCAGGTCCCCAAAGGGAGTCTTTCCACCAGGCTGATTTTGGAATGTAAAAATTTTAGATAAAATTCTAGCAAATAGATTTAAACAGTAAAGTATGTGAAAGGGAAGGGGAAGTAAAAATGGTTAAGATGTGAGACATATATAGAGATCACATCTTAACCATTTTATACATCCCTATATATATCCCCTTTTAACCATATGTATATCCCTATATATATATCTACTTTTGAATATAATTATGTACCAAAAAATATGCTAATAAGAAATAAAGTATGTGAATATTCTGCCATAACCAAATTGATTCACATGCATTGATAAAGTAAAAAATACATAATAACATCATTAATTTCAGAAGTGTATTCAAACTTCTAATATTTTACAAACTACTTAGAAAGAAATATATGTAATGATCATTTTTAATGTGACAAGGAAGATACAGTTGATACAGCCCACTGGCATTAACACTGACTGGTGAGACACTAAAGGTGTCGTTGGTCACCGTCTTAGTTACTTTTCTTATTGCTGGGCCAAAATACCTGACGCTTACAACTGTAAGAAGAGATTTCTTTTAGCTCACAGTATGTAGTCGGCTGGCCCCAAGGCAGGGCAGCATGGCAGAGAGGCCTGGTGGAGGAAAAACGGCTCATGGCATGGTGGCAGGAAGCAGAGAGGGATCAAGGGAGGAGGAGGGAGATGGACCCTTCCAGACCATAGCCTCAATGACCCACCTCCTCCAAGACTTTGCCTCCCAACATCATATTTAGCTATCAACTCATAAGTGGACTGATCCCCTGATGAGTATCCACCCCCATGATCCAATCACCTCCCAAAAGCATGAAGGCATGAGTTTTGAGGGGGACATCTAGATATAAACTATAACAGTCACCAATAAGATCAAAACAAGACAGGTGCAAGAACATTGTTTTAGCCAATACAGAAAGCCATCACATAGTAACTAGGAGAATAAATATTGTGAGGAAAATAATAAAGTTATCATTAATTATACTTTGTCTAGTTGTAGCCAGTGTGTGGCACATATCTGTAATCCCAGCACTCAGGAGGCTGAGGCAAGAGGACTGCTGTGGATTTGAGGCCAGCCTGTACCACATAGTGAGTTCAAGGCCAGTCTGAACTACGTAGTGAGACGCTGTCTCAAACAAAACAAAACAAAACAACCAAGAAACAAAAACAAAATAAATTGCCTAGTTGCAAAACAAGAAGACTTAAAGAACTTAACTGAAAACCCCATTTCTAAGGGTTAAGATGAAAATTAAGTATTTGAATTTTTCTGAAGTTAGTTTCTGAATCTTACGCTATTCTGAAAGTAGCATCAGAATGTTTTAAATTTCACAAGATGGCTGTAAGTCTATTTGGAAAAATAAGTAGATGGGAGCATCAGAGGAAATTCTGAAAATATTTTGGGGAAAAGGAATTAGAGCTAATGGATTTCAAAATATACAGCATTGCCAGATATTAAAATGCGATATGAGGCCTTTGTAATTAAAACACTGCAGAGTTGTCATAAGAGGAGGAGGCAGATAAGTGAACTAGAATGGTTCAGAAATAGACTCTGGCATAAATAATTTAATAAATCATAAAGCAGTCATCGCAAATCAATGGGGAATGGAAAATTATTCAATAAATAATTCTGATGCCTCATTAGCAATTTGGAAAAAGTCATTTTGGCTTCACCAAAATGAATTACAAATGGATTAAACAATTAAAGTGCAAAATGTAGAGGCATAGAAAATCTATAGAATTGAATATTGCTGATAAACAAAAGGAAAACATTGAAAAGAAAAAGGACAGCTAATCAAATTACAGAAAATGAAAGATCTCTTCATGTAAAAACACTGACGGGGAAACAAAGACCAGGAAAAGAAAGTAACTGGCAGAATTAATACCTTCATAATGTGAAGTGCTTCAGTTGAAAAGTACAAGACTTTGGTAGAACCCTTGAATAGGGAACTAACTACAACACTAAGCAAATATATGGAAAACGTTCACATTCAAATTAACAGATAATACCGATTAAAACAGTAAAGTATTATTTTAACATGCTAGCCAGAAATACTTTTTAAATGATAATCTCCAATTCTGGTGATTTTTCTTTTTGCAAGATTGCAAAACAATTTTGCAATATATTAAAGAGTCCTGTTATTCACTCGTACATTTTTATCCAGTAATACCATTTTTGTGGATCATCTTCCGTCCTGCATGAAGGAAATAAAACAAAATATTTAATAAACAGTTTAGACAAAGATCCTTCCCTAATACATTATTTATAAAGCAAACGCACACACGCAATAATGTGCGACAGTTGAGTGACTATAAAATATTAGTTCTCTGAGTCCAATTCTCTACCATAATTAACAATTATTTTGAAGATATTTAGCAATGTGACAAGATATTTACAGTGTTACTTGATGTGCAGAAATTACAGCATAAATTATGTTATGGTCCACTGTGGAATGTAGTTGCGGCTGAGCCGTCCAGATGAATGAGCCATGGCTACACACGACACAGAAGAATCCCAGAAATAGAACATGAAAGAAAAAAAATCCAAAAGCAAATCCAAGCTCCATGCGGTGTGATTGCAATTACCTAAAGTTCAGATGCGTGCAAAACTAACAATACAGTGCTTGGGCATCAGTGTGGCTGGACCGAGAAGATGACCAAGAGAGGACAGAGGAAAATTCAGGATGGAGAGGAGAGGGAGGAGGGGAGGGGGAGGGGAAGGTGGTGTTGAGGGGACTGGTAAAACTCTCTTCCTTTAGCTGTGCTGTGGGCACACATGTGTATGTTACTGGTATTTTTATACCCTTCTTTATGATAAATATTTTACTGTATTTGTGTTCACTAATATTCACTAAGAGAATATTAAAGCCCATATTACCTGATTTACGATTATGTAGTATCATGTGGATCTCTACTAAAGGACGTAAGGACTGTGTACCAGGGCTGAGGTGGCGTGGTTTTTTTCTTTCCCTTTTTCCTATTTCTGGGCTGTCCGTTATGTGCTGACATCACATCTTTGAAAGAAAGGAAAATAGGGCAACTGCCATCATGGATGACACAGGAAGGGTACCATTGTGCAGAGGGTCCTAGGCTTCCCCACCCAGGCAGAGGGCCGCTGGGTTTAGAGGCAGAGGAAAGTGTTGGGAGAAATAAATCTCTCCCCAGTGCGTCAGTGAGAAGGCTTTGACCCCGGCTGTCTGCAGGGAAAACTTTGGACAGAGTTTTTAATAAACTGCTGGAGTGGATGAATTAGGAGGACTGGCATTTCTATTGGTTCCTTTTCTTTTTCTTTTTTTAAATTTTTATTTATTTATTTATTTTTGGTGCTGAGGATCGAACTCAGGGCCTTGCGCTTGCCAGGCAAGCGCTCTATCACTGAGCTAAATCCCCAACCCCGGTTCCTTTTCTTTTAAAACTTTATTGGTTTTTGTCTACTTATAACCACAGTATGACTGGTTTGAAATACTCTTATGATGAATAATAGAACCAGATGCTAGAACAGAAGCCCAGGTTAAAGCAAGTACTACAGGTAGTCACTGGCCACGTTAAAAGACACCACCAGACAGGGCCTGGTGCAATCCCAGGACTCTGGGAGGCTGAGGCAGGAGGACTGTACTTTTGAGTCCAGCCTGGGGAACTTAAACAAAGTAAAAAGGGCTGGTGATGTAGCTCAGTGGTAAAGCATTTGCCTAGAATGTTCGAGGCCCTAAGTTCAGTTGCCAGCACTAGAAAAACAAAACAAAACAACAAATCACGACTGGAATGCAACCAGGAAGTTCTGTGAGACACCTAAGGACCTATGTGTTTCTTTAATAAATAAATGTCACAGAAAAGAGGGATGTAGGTAATAAATTTTAAAAGACTCACAAGATTCACCAGTGGGATGTAATAAATCTTGCTTGGATCTTGACTTAAAATAACTATAGAAAGGTATTTATGGGATAATTGGGGAAACTTGATATTCGATAATACCAAAAATGTTAGCTTTTCGGTGAGATATTGTATTGTAAAAATAGATAATACAGTATTTTTGAGTAAGTAAGATATTAGATATTTATTTTAAAATAATCCAATAGAAAGTTTGTATATATTAGGTAAAAAAGTCCATAGATAAGTAGGAAAGTAGGTAGATGGATGGATGGATGAATAGATAGATAGACAGACAGGCAGACAGACAGATAGATAGATGGTATATCCAGGTATATGGAGCACAGAGATGATAAAAAGTCAGCCAGGCATGATTTTTTTTTAGTACTGGGGATTATACCCAAGGCCTTCACACTAAGATACATTCCAGCCCTTTCCGTTTTGAGACTGTGTCTTGCCAAGCTACTCAAGGTGGGCTCAAATTTGTGATCCTTCTGCCTCAGCATCCCAGAGTGCTGGGATTACAGATGTGCGCCACAATGCCCAGATCAAGTAAGATCAAAGCTGAGTGTGGGTTACGTAAATTCTAGCTACTTTTGTGCATGTTCAAATTTTTTGTAGTAAAACCTACTATAAAAGTAATACATGTTCATAGTTGAAAACTTATATAATTTAAAGTATAAAGAAGGAAATGCAAGTTACTCATAATCCCACTCCCCAGAGATGACTGCTATCAACACTTGATTAAAAATCTTTCCAGTATTTTTCCTTATGCATTTATAACACATGTACTTACAGCACATATACATTTTAAACAATAAAGAAATTAAATTGCCTGTGTTGCTTTGTATCTTTTTTTACATAATGAGTACTTTAATACATGCTTTAATACATTTACATTTTAAGTATAATTTTAATGGCTGTATATCATCATCTTGGTATATGAATACACACACACAAACACCATGTATTTAACCACCTTATGGATGAATATCTAAATCTTTTCTCTTTCTTTCTTTCTTTCTTTCTTTTTTTCTTTCTTTCTTTCTTTCTTTCTCCTTCCTTCCTTCCTTCCTTCCTTCCTTCCTTCCTTCCTTCTTTCCTTTCAAACAGCTCTGCTGAATATTTGTTTATTTTGTGAATACCTAGAAGGTCAAGGAATTTTTAGGAATGTTTTTCCCTCTTGTGCCAAATTGCTCCTTGGAAATATGACAAAATTTTAAGCCAGTTTTTGTGGTGTATATCACTCCCCAGTTTCATCGTAATCTCTATGAGGTCAGATCCTGTATTTATAATACTTTAAAAGTTTGCCTATCAGATAGGTGGTCTCATTTTAATTTGCATTTATTTGATTACCAGTGAGTTTGGAAATATTTTCTTATGTGTATACATCATTCGTATTTCTTATTTTGTAAATAGATGTTTTGTGTATTTCCCCACAACTTTCATATTTAGCTTTTATGGAATTGACTCACAGGGGCTTTTTACACATTTCAGGATGCTGACATTTCATACATAAATTTCAGCTTTTGTTTCTAGTTTATTGTTTGTCTTTTAACCTCGCAGTGTTTTTGAACAATGATTTGCTTAAAAGTATTTCATTTAAAATTATTATTTTTGTGTAGTGCTGGGGATGGAAACGAAGGCCTCACTCATTCTAGGCAAGCTCTCTACCACCAAGCTGCCTCTAGGCTTTTGTTTTTTATTTTTTGTTTTTTTGAGCAATTCAGGCTGGCCTTGAATTCACTATGTAGTCCAGGCTGGCCTCAAACTTGTGGCAATCCTCCTGCCTCAGCCTCCCCAGTGCTGGGATCATATGCCAGGCAAGATTATTTTCTTTGAGCTCTTATGTTGTGTAATTTAATGTGTGTAACTTTATTTAGTATTTTACTAAGAGATTTCATTATGTGGTTTTGCTATGTAAAGTCTTTTTATTTCAATGCCTTTTTTTGGTTTATCAAATAAATCATGCTTGTGGTAGAAAAGGATACATTTTTAAAAATTTACAGAGAGTTTAGTTATCATTTACTATGTCAGGTACAATTTGGTAGTTTTCAGTAGTTTCTTTATGTGTTTATTAGGTTAATACTACCTGAAGAAACAAGTAAAACTCCAAATTGCTTCTTAGCATAATATAATATGGGTTTGCCTCTTGCTCAGTGAAGTGTAAGTGTTCCTGAGTGGTGGCCACTCCAGTGGACTGATTCAGTGGCCCAGGCTCCTTCTGTCCTATGGCTCTTCCATTCCCTAGGGCTTTAGAGTCCTCCTAATACACTTGGCCAATGAGGGAAGAGAAGATGGAGAAGAAAACCAGTTCCCTCTACCTCCACCTGACCATGCTCCCATCACTTCCTTCCTGTAGTCCTCCAGTGGGAGCAGGCATATGGCACCACCTAAGCGCATAGGATGCTGGGAAATGTAGTCCCTGGCTGAGCATCTGCTTTTCAGTGAAAACCCTGCACTCGAGAAAGAGAACCATGAATATTTGTTAGACATTGATCTGAATCTTCCCCGACTGTATATTTATAATGTACAAGAGATAGATAGTTTCTTTGTGAAGTGGAATCATTTAATCCAGAACTTTGAATTTTTAGCATCATTTTGTGAGCATTTTTCTATCTTTAAATCTTTGTCAAGAATGTGAATTTTGGGCTGGGGATTTAGCTCAGTGATTAGAGTGCTTGCCTGCAAGCACAAGGCCCTGAGTTTGATCCCCGGCACCACAAAAAAAAAAAAAAGAATGTGAATTTTGGGGTTTGAGATTTAGCGCAGTGATAGAGCGCTTGCCTAGCAAGCGTAAGGCCCTGAATTCGAGCCTCAGCACCCCCCCGAAAAAGTGAGTTTTAGTGTCTACATATTATTCTTTGTATTGGTGTATCATAATTTAATCATTTTTTATATTATGGGAGAGGTAGGTTTTCTAGATTTTTATTGTTATGAATATTGCTGCTGTAAATGTCCTCATGCATAAATCTTTGGTATTCCTCAGATTAATCCCGTCGGGAGAATTCTTGAGGGTGAATTTGCTTAGTACTAAGGCAACTGATACCTGTCATCAGGTGGCCCTTCAGAAGTGTGGGCTGACTTACACTCCTACCAGTAGTGTCTGAAGGTTCTAATTTCAGAGCACCCTGGACTATCTTGGGCATGACAGTTCTGCCAATTTCATAGTTGCAAACTGTACTGGATTGTTTTAATTTTCAGGCTTTGCTTATTAATGGACTTGGACATTTTTTCCACAAGGCTCTCAGTAATCGTGTGTATGTGTGTGTGTGTGTGTAAATTGCCTCTTTCAGTCCCTTGTAATTTTTATTTTGTAGTGTTCTTTTTTCTAGTCATTTCCAAAGGAGTTTTATGTAATATATCTATTAACTTGTTATGTGTTGCAAATATTTTTACCTAGCTTCTCCATTCTTTGATTTTGCTCCATAACTTAATTTTCTTAGATTAAACTCTGCAGTTGAAACCTTGATGTGTGATATCGCACCCACTGAATCTGCCTGGTGAGCAACACTCCTGAGATTAATAGCTTGCTTTTTGCTTTTTTATTTTTATTTTCCCAGTCCTGGGGATTGAACCCAGGCCCTCCATTCTGAACTACATCCACAGCCCTTTTTTAATTTGAGACAGGATTGCACTAAGGCTGGGCTGAACCATTCAATCCTGCCTCAAACTCCCAGAGTGCTGGGATTACAAGTGATTGCCACCATGGCTGGCTGATTCATAGCATTTTGTTTGTTTTGCTTTCTGGTGCTGGGGATCAAACTTATGGCCTTGTGTTTGCTAGGCAAGCACTCTACCACTGAGCTAAATCCCAAAGCCCTCATAGCATTTTTTTTTTTTTTTTTTTTTTTTGTGCTGGGGATCGAACTCGGGTCCTTGTGCTTGTAAGGCAAGCACTTTAACCGCTGAGCTAAATCCCCAGCCCCTCATAGCATTTTAAAAAGCGAAGGAGTCTGCTTTTTTCCCCCACTGACCCATCATATGGTTTGAATCTTCTTATTGTAAATTTGGGTGATCTGGGAGCAAGGAGGTTTAAAGTTGTTGTCAAGAAAATAGACTTAGGGGTTGCAGATTTAGCTCAGTGGTTAGAGCACTTGCCAAGCAAGCACAAGGCCCCGAGTTCGATCCCCGGCACCAAAAAAAAAAAAAAAAAAAGGAAGGAAAAGAAAATGATGTGGCAGAGGGTTTGGGGAACTGGTCTGAGTTATCCATGGAGACAGTGAGATCAACTCCTTGACACTCTTTACCTTTTCCCAAAGGGCGGCACCTGATGCCTCCATGGCTGAGTGAAGTGGTGGCAGTGGGGTCTTGGAGCCCTCCAGCTGGCTTTCACATGGCATCTTATAAAGAGCACCTGTGCCAGAGTGGCAGAGACCACCCGGGAGACAAGAAGCTGAGTCAGAGTCCTGGCTCTACCACTGAGCAAGTGTATGACCCAAAGCTGGTCCACTCAAGCCCTCAGTTTACTGTCTGCAAAATGCGAGGTGTTGCTCTAGTCATGTGCTGGGTGTGTGAATTCCAGGGCTCCTCTGAGAGTCACTGTCATTTGCCGTCATTTGCCACCTGCACGGACCTTTGTCCCCTGTGTGCTGGCAGCAGGAGCTCAGCCCCTTTGGTCTCCCAAGAGATTTCGGTAAGAAATCAACGCAGTATCTGTCTGCTCCAGACACAGTGTGGTCTAAATAGCATACTCACCTAGTGAGATTAGATGAATCCAATATGGTTTTCCTTTAAAACACAAATACTGCACCACTTTTAATTGTAGTAACCAAATTAAATTACTCATCCCCGGTTGGATTTCCAGCAAACTTAATTTGAACATGAGCTCAGGACTGTAGGCCCTGAGTAATTTTTTAAGATATAAAATAAATCTTAAGTGGTCCATTGGGTAGTGCTGCCGTGGGCTCTTCCACGGTCGCTGTAAAAGAAAATAGGTAAACATTTGGGGAAATCCTGCAGAAGTAGAGCTGACGGGCACTCTTATTTTCCAGCTGATCATTAAAGGCTGGTGCTGTCCCTCCCCTCCCGTGACCGTGACCCTCACCGGTCTTACAGGATGAGAAAGAACTCAAGGAAGGCCTGGGAGCCACACGTCACATCGCTTTGTTTATGATGGCCTTTCTTCTCTTCGCTCTGTGGCGAGCCCCTTTACCATCTTCATCCCTTTCCAGGAGGACACGGGGATCGGGGACGAACTAGACAGCTTTACAGGCTTATATTGTAACCACATTTTCTCTCCTCCTCTGTCAGTTAGTTGATGGATTACCTGAAGTCCAAGCTAAACTCATTCAAGCAAAAAAAAAAAAAAAAAGTAGCTCGCGTGATTGAGTACTCTAGGGGTAGGTAGATCCTGGCATCCCAGTGGGCTTCATCCAAGGCTCACATCAGACAGTCTCCTTCAATCCTGATTCTTCTTCGGGCGTGGTCTCCCCTTCTGGCCCCAGGATGGCAGGCCTGCGTATTTCTTTATGCTGGAGGATGTAGTACTTGGGTTGGCCGAAGGACTGAGATTCACAGTGTTCCTGTGAACTGCCACTGTGCAGAGGGGATGGGGCAGCCGCTGGAGATTCAGGGCGCTGTTGGAGGAGTAGGCAGGTAGTTGTTCCTCACAGCGTGAGCGCATCATATGGTGCCTTCTGCATGCCAGGCATTCAGCTCGCGTTCTCACAGGGACTGCAGGTGTCCTGGGGGAGGTAGGACCTGCTGGTGGTGGACAGGAAGTGAGTTAACCATGGGGGTCAGTTTACGCACTACAGTCAGCGGTGGAGCTGGGACCAGGTGCCGCTGTTGCTTCCTCCGGGTCCGGCCTTCTTTCTCCTGGTCCCTGCCCTGCCCTCTCCTTTGCATTCCCTGACCCCCAGCACAGGTTCTTCATTAAGTGGACAGCCAGTCAATAGTTGTTAACTTGTTATTGACTGACCATTGTGCCATCAGGCCAAAGGGGGACTTTCTGCTTATACTTTGTGAATATCATTATAGCAAAACTGATGTGATCGATTTCTAGTTGTTAATCTGGATTGTCCCTGAATTATGGGGGACTTCTAACAGAAGGGTGGGCCTCATGTTCCTGGAAGGTAGACAGATAAAGCAGAGCTGAGGGAAGTATGTTGCATGTGTGTGTACACAGATTTGTACAAGGGCCTGCATTACACAATTAAGTGTGTTTTGATTCCCCACCCTCATAGTGCAAAGAACCGAAATTACCCTTGATGCCTGTCTTTCCATTTCAATGTCACTTACATTTGCGAAGCTCACTGTTAGCAGGGTCCTTACTGACTCGAAGACCTGTGAGCAGGCGTGTATTTGGAAATATTTCAAGTAGTAACTCTATGTTTGCTTTGCCTTTTTGAGAAAAGTCAGATGCCTGTGAGCGTCCTTCCTGCCCTCTACCGTCCATGTTTCCTCTCGTGTTTTGTTTCCCCTCCTCTGAAAAGCTCTGGGACTTTCTCCAGAGGGGTCTGCTCATGCTCAGTGAGGGTCTGCCGTTCACTAACCCATCCACTCTTCACCCTGAACTTGGTGGTTCACTGATTGTTTCCTTTTGTAAGGTTTTATCTTCTTGACCATTTGATTAACTCTTTGAGGTTATGGCTTGGTGGTTTTTTTGAGTCCTGTGCAGGCCTAGCTGCCATGCTAAGGAGAAGTGGTTGCTGGTTTGGTACCTGGGTTGGTGATGGGGTAGGTGTGCCTCTTGAGGGCTCCACATGACTGTCATTGTCCTTAGACAGTTTCATAGCCATCTGGCCACTCGCATGTGTTCCTCCAGTACAGTTCTTGGCACGTAGCAATGGGACAGGAAATAGGGGCTGAATGATTGCATGATTCTTGCCTTTTCATATGACTCCCACTAGAGCCCCCCACACTCCCTCAACTGCACCGTGGATCCTCTAAAGTCATAGACTGCAGCTTGTTCTTTGTGTTCCAGATGGGGCCGAACTTAGAGTCCACCACACAATAAATCCTTGTTTGATGGATGGATTTATCCATTGGTGGGTGGAAAGAAGTTGCCAGCACTCCCAAAGGACCTGCCTTAGAGCGGGGCGGGACCGAGAGGAAAGAGGGTCTGGATGGGGAGGCGTTTAAACCTGGGGAGTCCACGTCTCTTCGCTTCCTCATTTTCCTAGACACAGAGGAGGCGCTGCCTTAGGCTGCGGGTTGGTGAGCTCCAATCTGAGAAGCTGTCGGGCAAAAGATAGTGGCTCCGATTCTGGGTCTTATTTTAGGACATCAGTAAAGAATTGTCTCTTTTGCCTGAGCCGCTTCAGAAATCTGTGTGGCTGAGACGAGAGGACACTGCCTGAGTACTGAGCACCAGAGTACCACCGTCTCCTTGCCAGGCAGCCCTTCTGCCTTCCCGTCATCCCTGGGGCTGTTGATGGGCAGGACACAGCCAAGAGGAGGGAGAAAGGACCGAGGGGCCGGGCAGCCTCCTATATCCCCAAGTACAGCCCCACCAGGCAGGCCATGCTGTCCAGCTTGCCTGGGACTGTCCTAATTTTTGTTCTGGAAGTCCTGAGTTCTAGGACAGTTATCTTTTTTTTTTGCTGGTGGTGGTACTGGGAATTGAACCCAGGGCCTTGGCACTGAGTTACATCCCCGGATTTTTTTTTTTTTTCTTCTTTCTTTCCTTCTTTCTGAGACAAGGTCTAGCTGTCACTGAATTGCTCAGTCTGGGCTAAGCTTTCCACCTTCCTGCCTCGGCCTCCTAGAGTGCCGGGGTCACATGTGTGTGCCACCATACCTGCCTCAGTTGCTCTCTTTAGATGCCCCTTGCCCTGCCCTGTCCCCTGCCAGCCTTCTTTCCCACTTCCTTTTCCCTCTGCAGTGTCCCTGACTTGACCTTTCCACGCTCTTCTTGTGGGCTCCTCTGTTCCTCTTGTAGCCTAGCTTGCATCTCTGCTCCTGCCGCCTTTGCACAGCAGCTTCTTGGTCACTGGGGACTGATTGGAGTGAACTGCTGGGGACAGCCAGAGGTCTTGGAACCAGACAAGGCTGTGGGTGCTTCTCACCCTCCCTGGCTCTGAGTGGCTCCTGAAGTCCACTGAAGTGCAAACGCCCTGTCTCGCACACCCACCGGCCCCTGATGGTAGACACCTGATGCTCTCACAGGGGTGGGTGACTCATGGGGCCAATCGGCACCCTCTGCCTGCCCGGAGGGGGAGAGAGGCAGGGAGACCAGCATCGGCTGGGGCAGCTCTGCCCTAGTCTCCAAGTGACGGACTTGAGGTCCCTCCTGGGGCCACCTCAGCCTAGCTCCACTCTCCTCTGCCCTCCCTTTCCTCAGAGCCTTCTTGCCCACACTTTTCTCTCTTCTCACAACCCTGTTACACATCAGTCGGCCAACTTCACCTTTGGTGTCCTTTCCTCTGCTGCCAGCACTTGGCCTCCCCCTGGGGACTTTGGGGTGACGCAGCCGGTCCCCTCTGTGCACCTGTCTGCTGTCACAGTCGTCTGGCCGGCCGGCAGAGGAGGGGCCAGAAGCCCAGCGTACATCTGCACAGGCCCAGGGTCTTGGGTGGGATCCGCTGAGACTGCCTTTTCTTTGATGCTGCCACGGCAGGACGAGGCTGTTTATACAGAGAGGTTTTTATTTGCAAAATATTCATTTTATGTATTAGCTTAGCTTCTAATGTCAATTTTTTTAAAAATCACAAGATTAAACATGGGCCAGGGATGTAGCTCAGTGGTAAAACACTTGCCTAGCATGAGCAAGGCCCTAGGTTCAATCCTCAGAAATATACACACACGCACATACACACACAGGCACATATGCACACAGGCATACACAATTATAGGAATAATGCATAGTTTTGTAAAACATTTAAAATTGTATTTGCCTCTGTGTCTTAGAAATAGCCACAAGGAACATTTTCATTTGTGCTTTCCAGATTTTCCACTACACGGATGAGCTCATAATCCGTTTGTGATGTAGGAGCCTGCTTTCTCTGGCCTGACATCACATTGTGGACATTTTCTCCATGTCAGTATAGATCAGTATGTTTGTTCACTCAGCAAATACTTACCGAATGCCTCTCACGTGTCCGGCACTTTTCAGAGTGCTGAGATGCTGCGTTGAACGTGTGTCTGCTGCCCTCCTGGAACCATGTTCTGGTCGGGGGAGATGGGCCAACGGGAAGCAGGTTAGAAGCTTCCTGCCCTAGGGAAAGGAGACGAGGGTGGGGGTGACTGTGCGGCTCATCTAGGGAGGGTTGGGGCTAGGTCGGGGCCCAAGACTGATCCTCGGAGCCTTAAAAGTGCTGCCCACCTGTAGACCCAGCTTCTTGGCATGCTGAGGCAGGAAGATCGCTTGAGACCAAGAGTTCAAGACCAGTGTGGGTGTCATGGCAGGACCCCCGTCTTGAAAAACAAAACAGGGGCTAGGGATTCAGCTCAGTGGTAGAGCATTTGCCGAGCAAGCACAAGGCCCTGAGTTTGATCCCCAGCACCCCAAAACAAAACAAAAGAGGTGGCTCAGGTTTGAGCACTCAAGCATCTTCCTATGTTGGCCGTTAACAATGGCCTCTATTTATAGGACATGTGCCAGTCTCACATAATACGACATACAGTATTTATGATCCTGGCACTGAGCTGACTAGCCAGTTGGGGTAATCACCCACCTCCTCTGGACCTCATACCCCCATGTATGAACTAGTAGGACTTTTGTACAATTGAAGGGAGTTAATTGGTGTGGTGGGTGTACAACAGGGCAGGGGTGAGCTCAGAGAGTTCTGCTGTCACTATTCTTACCTTTTATTGATCACTGCCCTGTCCGTCAGTCCTTTGAGGAGGGTGCTGTGTTCAGCGTCAGGGTGAGGGGTTCCCAGGGGAGTGGGTGGTAGTGTTGGGGGTCTCAGCCTGCAGCCTCCAGACACCAGGTAGCTCGGGGCCAGGAGCACCAGGTGACCAGCGCTCCTCCTGCCACTCGGGTGGGCGACAGGACCCCAAATTCCATCCCAGGCCTCCCTGATTGCTCCCCCTCCTCCCCAGACCCACTGGGGTCAGGCAGGCGGCCCTGCATCTTCTGCCTGTGATCTCACATAAGGACTCGGAGAAGAACTAAGTGGCTTTTCTGGGTCTGCATTTTTGACTTGGAGAAATGCCCTGTCCTTGCATCTGCAGTGGGTTGTTGGAAAACAGCAGTCCCGCAGACAACCAACCAAACCCCATGGACGTCATCCTTCTGTAAGTTTTCCTGGCTGCACCGACTCCCTGAGTCCTAAGGTGCCCTCGTGCGTGGAGATGGGAGCCATAGCACGGTGCATTCAAAAGGACCCGTGGGCCTGCGTGGGCTGGGGCCCAGTGTCCCGGTCAGTTCCTGTCCGTGGTTATCTGTCCCCACAGCCAATGGAGTGACACAGCACAGGTGTGCCTCATGCCTCGGGCTCTGAAATGCACTGTGGAGTGAGCGTCACCATGGAAACCACCATATAGATGGTGGCCGTGTATGGTTAAAATAGCAGGCTTAGGTTTGTGCGCAGGTACTGTGTAAGTTCAGGAGGGTTTTGTGGGCTGGCCTGAGAGTCTAACCATCATTTCAAATAGGGTTTCTTGTGGCTACATGCCGTCAGCATCATAAAGAAATAACTTCGAAGGAAACCTTTAAGCAAGCTGCTTATAACTGCGAAATTGGCGGTCTGTAATTCATACTGTATTTTCTTAGCATCTTGTGGGTTTCTGGCCTCCCAGGACTCCAGCCGGAGCGTGAGCCCCTGGGAAGTCCTGGGAAGCCCTTGTGGCAGATGTCAGTCGCAGGATCAGAAGGGGGTAGAGTAGAGCTGGGCAGCTGGCAAGGGGGCCAACCCTGAGCACCACACCCCAGGAGCCTTATGAGACCAGAGCCGCACCCCAGCTTCGCATGAACCAAGTCCTGTGAGTAACCGCTGGGCGGCCTGGTAAAGGGAAGACTTGAGAGGAGTTTAATAACCCTGTTTCAGTGTTTGAAGCACCATCACATGGTTCCCCTAAAAAGACTGATAAGAGAGACGTCTCAAGAATTTAAAGCAAAGAGTTTAACAGCCAGAGTTGTTGAGGATAGGGAGACACAGTGAACTTCCCATTGTGACAGATACACGAGGAGAAGGGATGGCCACTTATGGAAGATGCTAGAGAGGGGACATCAGCTCTGGATAGGTGGTTAGAATTGACATCACAGGCTTTTCTCACCTAGAGCTTCTAGATTCTCAAGCCTACATGGCAAATAGATTTAATTCCCCAGGCCTCTTATTCAGGGTGATGAGTAGTGGTGGCTGGCACTGAGAGGTTAGAAGGATTTGGGGCTTGCATGGTCTGAACTAAGCAAATGGAGCTCTGTGATTGATTGGCAATGTTTGCCGTGAACAGAGGCAGGAGCTGCAGATGGCCAGGCTTTGCCATCTTCTTTACTGATGGTTGTGATGGTGGCCTTTGACCCAGGTCAAGCAGAAGTAGGATGAACAATCCAGTCATGGTGGTGCACGCATGTAATCCCAGCACTTGGGAGGCTGAGGCAGGAGGATTGCCACAAGTTCAAGGCCAGCCTGAGATACATAGTGGGTTCAAAGCCAGCCTGAACTACGTTGTGAGACCCTGTCTCAAAAAACAGAAAGTAGGGTGATCAACCTTCCCATCTACCTGGGACTGGGGGACATACCTAAAATATGGACTTGGAATTTTAAAACCCAGACAGTCCCAGGAACACTAGAAGGACTCAGTCATTGTAAGGAGAAGGGATGTCATTGGCAAGTCCATATTGGGCTACTGTTCCTACAAATGATGCTCCATCTTTATCTTTGTCTCCTCCAAGCCCTAGTGCAGGCCTCTGCCCTCAGTAGGAGCCCAGCAGGCATGTGCAGAAGAAATGACTTTGCATGCAGTTCCTGGGAAATGGTTGCAATATCCTTGCAATTAATTAATTTGTTTAATTAATTAAAATGATTTCACTAATTATATGTACTGGAGATTGCACATTTCATTAGGCTGAGCAGATGGCTCTACTAATAATTATCAGAGCCTGGGATGGCAGGAGGGGAAGGTCTGTGTGTAATTTGATGTTGAACATTTATGTGTTGTCCTTCTTGCAAATAAAGCTGAAACTCCTACCCCATCATGTTGGAGATGAGGTGGCTTTTAGTTTTCTTCTGCTTTTTTGGTTTGTTTGATTGGTTGGTTTTAGTTTTCGTTTTTTGGGACAGGGTCTCACCATGTAGTTCAGGCTGGCCTTGAACTTGCTATGTAGCCTCAATCTTGCGGCAACCCACTTGTTTCAGCCTCCCGAGTGCTGAGATTACAGACGTGCACCACCACGTCTCTCTAGTTTTTAGTTTTCTTCTGGTAGTGCCAATGGAGTGTGATCATTCAGCCTTTGTAACCAGTGATCATTTTCTCCCTGAACAACTGTGTGACTTCGGGTGACAAGGGCATCGCCTCAGGGTTAGACCTGGAGTCTGGTGTGGTTTGCATGATTTGCTCACCCCAGGGTGGTGAGGGTGAGCCAGACCTCCCAGGAAAAGAACAGGGCCTCATGTCCAAAGGAAATTGCCTTCCTGGGCTCCATCATATAAGGCTTTACCTGCACCCACTCCCTCCTGTCCCGGGGAGTTAGGGAGACCTCAGGGAGGCTGTGCCCATGCACACAGAGAGGACAGACCCACTGTGTGGCCCACCCAGCCCCACGCTTGGGCAACTCTGCTCCCAGAGCTGAATGTTCGTTTGCGGAGTCCTCCAGTGCTCCTAGGAAGGGTGGTTATTGACCATTGAGCAAGACTGAGCAGCTCTTCTGAGCAGCTCTTCTGAAGCTTCCTGTGCTCTTTCTAATCTTTTCGATGTCCCTGCAGGTAGGTGTTAGCTTACATGAGACGGGAAAGGCCAGGCTAGGAGAAGTTCGAGTCCTAAGCCCCAGCTCACACGAAGTAGAGCTCAAAACCAGAGCTGTGCATCTATAAAGTCCCCTGGTGATTTTACTACTTGCTCTGCTGGTAAATGATTTGAGGTCATGAAAATCACACACCTGAATTGGGAAGGATGAGAGAGACAGCTGTCTGGCAAGGTAGCCACTGTCCAAGGGGGACAGTTTTGGAGCTGTCAGAGGGACGGGCTCTTGGGCACCTGAGAGCTGGCAGGGCCTTGGAGAAATGGAATCTGAACAACACCCATAGGCAGCTGGCAGGGGCACCAAGAATCACCCTGTAAAATTCAGTCAGCTGGGGTGCTGTGGAGGAATGAGGTGAACTGGCCAGAGAAAGTTCTGGAAAAAATTGATCATTTCTGGAGAGTCCTCTGAGAAGGTCAATTTAATGTGATCCAATAAAAGCTTTTTCTTTCTGCTCATAGTCACCATTTGGGAAAGGCAACCCCTGAAGCTTTGTGTGTGGTGTGTGATGAAGAAACGTTTGACAAAGGCCGGCGAAAGAATGAATGGCTGTTGACAATGGCAGATGGTCCTAACGAACTCGGGTCTTTCTCATGGTCTCCCTGCCCACCCTCCAAGATAACCTTGGGGCATCTGTCCATCCCATAAAGCTGTCACTCCACACACCTTCTGAGCTAGAGCAGGAATAAAGTGCCGTGTCTGAGTCACACAAAAAATGTGAATCATTCTTGAAATGAGGGAACCCTGAAAATGTGACTAATTCCCGTAGCCTGCACAGGTACGGAGTGTGTTTGGTTGTGACTGGCAACCGCCATGCAGTTTCGAATTTTGACTTGGTTGCTGTCATTTGGGGGACAGTGGTGCTGGGTAGGTGCAGGGTACTGGTGCTGGTGAGTGCAGTGTGGAAGGACAGGGGCTGCTTGGACACTGTTCTCGTCCTTGGGCTCTTTGTGACCTGAAGGAGGTCAAAGGCTGCAGAAAGCATGTCGATCCGAACATATGCAAAGTATTAAAATGAAAGATGGAAATGTTAAGCTTTTTCAAGATTAAATGTACTTTTCTTAATTGAATACCTGATTAAATTCTGGAGGCTCCTGGGCCCGGTCAGGTGGTGTCCAGATTCCATCAGCCGACACTGGGGAGAGCTCGAGGCTAATTGATAATCTGTGTTTCTGTTTGTACAGCTGTTCTCTGGGGTAGCTACTTGGTCAAAGCCTTCATGTGTCAACGTGAATAAGTGTGGCTAGTCCTGACACTCCTGTGAAATTCAAAGTCTGTTAAATAGAAAGACACCTGAGAAATAGCCTTCTTGTCTTGTACTCACTTGCCACAGTCATCCAAGAAGGAAAGCAACATAATCATGGAGTTTGCTCATTGTCCTCTGCAGCTTTGGGTGAACTCATTGACTGCACTAACGCCTGCAGGGCTCACAAAGCATCCTCCAGGGCTCCTGGGGGACCAAGGTTCAGACATTAAGCTTGGTATTTTAGAAATGGGGCTGGATGTCTTGCTGCTGTTGGATGCGGAGTCAGAGGTGGAAATGAATAGGAAAAGGAAGAAAAAAGGGGGCAGTCTGGAGATTGGTGCAAAAACTAGATGGAAATAGTTGTGGGCAGAGAGATGAAGCAGAGAGGAACACAGCACATGCCCTTGGCTGTAACAGCAAATAAACAAAAGGTGGACTGAGAAATGCATATGTTTTCTCGTAAGATGTGAGGTAGGTGGAGGCAGTGGTCATCTAGTATTGACCCATAGTTTGACCACATTGAGGCTAGACTGGAGTTTTTCTGGTTTTTTGCTCTGCCCTTCTCAGTGTTTTGGCGTTTTTTTTGACCAGTGCCTCTTGTGTAGACAGTTCCAGGACTAGCAGATGGTCGTCCCTAGCTGCAAGGGAGGCGGGAAAGCTCTGATTTAGCTTTTTTAGCCACTGTGGTGGAGGTGTGCAGGAGGGCTGGGAATGGTTGGCGGGTTATCCGGCCAACTGTCTGGTATAGACCCATCATGAATAATTGTAAATAAAAACAAATATATGTTCCTCATCAACACAGAAAGCAGACACTCCAGGGAGTTCCTGAGTGTGCACTGCATGTGGAGTCCCAGGGTGTGTGGTGTGCAGCAGCCTCTTTCAGGTTCCATGCCAGCATCCTGATTGATTCCTGCCCTGATCTGGGTGCCAGAGGTGGGAGAACTGTCCTCCTTACACCCTTCCTCCCTGTGGCTGCCTGTCACAATGCTATGCATCCTTCAAGGCTCTGCTCAGAGGCCACATCCCCTTGAAGCCCTCCTCCATCCCCCGTTCATATCACTGTCTCTTTCTCTTTTTGCACAGACCCTTGTGTTACACATTTTGCAACTTGTGCATGGCTGTCTCTTCCAGTAGACTATGGTGGCCTCAACCACTCATGCATCTGCAGATGGAAACTCAAGAGCCAGGAATGAATGAGGTTGTTTGTGGGCCCAAGTGGAGCAGAGGGAGCGCCTCCAGGTGGCCTCTCCAGACCCAGGGGATGGGGCACTGTGGCACAGATGGTGGTGCATGGCTGTTCCATGGTAGGGTGCAGTGAGGACAGAGAGAGGGGTTTGGTGCTGTGAGGATTCTACTGCTTTCTTCCTCATCAGCTTCTGTCTCAACTCATTCATTCATGTGTCTTTCCTCATCCATTCATCCATCCACACATGTGTATTCCATCCTACCTATCAGTCTCCAAGACTCGCCAGCACAAAACAGGCCCTCCTGGGGATTAGGCCTGGGTTGTCCAATACCGTAGCTGCCAGGTGTGTGTGGCTAACATTTCAATTCTTCGAAATGGAGTAAAATTTACAGCTCTCTTCCTGAGTTGCCCTGGCCAGATTTCAAGCAGTTAACAGGGACAGGTGGCCGCAGACTGTGCACATATACAAGGTAAAATATGTCCGTTGTGGTAGAAGTTCTGGGGGTCTGAGGAGTCTAGCAGGAGGAGAAGTGTTTAAGGAAACAGAAGCAGCAAAGGTCCAGGCATGGAAAGCCAGAGAAAGACAAAGCAGTTTTGGTGGCATAGACAATGCACTGCCTGGTAGGAGCAGATGTTGACCGGGTGGACAGGGCTGCCAAAGGAGGGAATAGACGGGAGGGAGCCCCCGAGTAGTGCATGACAGTGCCTAGATTCAGGGCATCTCTGTTCTCAGAGAGGAGCATGCACTGTACACAGCTCTGGTCGTCCCCGAGGAGCAGACTGGCTCTAGGCTGCTTCAGTTCTAATCCACCTCCTTAAATGCTTACTGCCTCACTTGCCTCATCTGTAAAGCGGGCATCATAACACCTACATGGTGGTTATTGTGTGGGTTAAATGAGTTAATGCGTGGAAAGCACGCAGGAGTGCCTTGCACACTTGTACTGTGAGTGTCGGCTGCTGCTGTCATTGTCTTCTAGTGCCCCTGTCCCTTCAGCAGGGGTGTGCCCCACATTGGGCTGCTCTCACAATCAAGGAGCACTTGGTCCCTGTGCCCAGCACCTGAGAAGAGGGCTCCTGTGGCCAGGTGAGCCTGAGCTCTGGCTCCCGGTGCGTCTGCCCACTCTGCCCTGGTCCTTCTTGTCCCCTTGGGTCCCTGCAGCTGACCCCAGGAACGCGCAGCCTGGCTGTGCACAAGTCACAGTCATCCCCATGGCCACGGCGTTGGTGTTATCGGCCTCGTCTGGCCTCGTGGCAGCCCTGCCAGGTGGTCTTTGTGATGTAAGGACCCAGAGGTGAAGGAGACCATGTGGGTCACCTTGTCACGGGGCCCGTGATGAAGCCAGGCAGAGCCCCATGCCCTGCCCCCACGATGTCCCAGTGCCCTGCTGTCCGCACTCCCACGTGGGTCACTCACGGCATCAAGCGTCCCCCTCAGGCTCCCGTGGCGTGCGGTGACCTCACCCGGGCGAGGACCCAGGGTGAGAGCCCTTTTCCCATCAGGGACTCGGAGCTGTGAGCAGCGTGTGACGTCTTGTCCGGCCCTCCCCCAGGTCTGCGCTGTTCCCCACAGAGCTGGTTCTGTCCTCACAGAGAGTGACCACTGTCGTAGACAGGCGCAGACGCGGGGCTTGCTGTGTAGGATTTGTCCCCAGACTTCTCACTAACCGGATCAGAACATGGCCGGGACCTGGCCTGTGTAAACAGTGGTTCCTTGTAATGAGATTTGATGAATGAGATTGGCCTATATAATACGGTTAGGTAATAGAGTTGTTTTTATTTTATTTTATTTTGGTTTTTTGAGACAGTGTCTTGCTATGTAGTCCAGGCTGACCTTGAACTCACAGTGATCCTCCTGCCTCAGCCTCCCGAGTGCTGGGATTACAGGGATGTGCCACCACACCTGGCAGGTAATAAAATTGTTGACAACATTGGAGCTAGGATTTTGGTTGCCTGAAAATTCTGAAAGAGGGTAGTGATGGGGTGGTTTGGGGGCCCTGACGCAGCAGGTGTTGTGAACAGAGGAGCAAGTCAGCAATTATTGCTGACAGGTGGATGTCCCGGACTTCCTGTCTTTAGCTTGCCTGTCACTCACTGGCTTCCACTTGCCTGCCCAAAGTGGTTTGTTTGTTTTTTTGTTTTTAGATTTCCATGTTTAACCCCTCAGGAGTTCTTGGCTTGTATGTAACACACATGTCCACGCACGCACACCTATATGTAAGTATCTGTGTATGCATAGTGTGTATGTGTAGGTTATTTTTTTAATTCATTTTTTAGTGGTCCCAGCTGTAAGCTCACCTAGAACAGTCTCAGAGAACAAAAATCTTTGCTGCGTCCTTGAAATTTTCCATTTCTGTGTGCCCGGGAGGCAGTTGGATGTGGCCGTTGGGATTCGTCACTGCCTTTGGCCTGGCATCTCGTGTCCGTTGATGGGTGTCTGTGTGGCAATTTCCTCTCTGAGTTAAGTAAGCACAAGAGAGGCCCGTGAGCCATGGAGGTTCCTGTGTCCTCCTCCTGTGGAGGTTGATGTCGCTCTCGGGGCCTCCCGTGGACTTCATGCCAGTTGGAATGGGGGGATGTGGCTCTGCCCCTTCTGGGGTAGGAATCTGGCATCCTTGTCCAGAGACCAGAGGTGGCTTCTTCTCGGAACAAGAAGAAATGGCTTTCCAAGTGGCGCAGGGGAGAAGGGCAACTGCTGCTACTGGCACCGGCCCCGGAGCCGTGTGTGAAGGAGCACGGGCCTTTGGAAAACCAGGAGCCGTGCCCTCAGATGTGCAAGTCACCTCATGACAGTGCCGGTGACTGTCATCAAAGTAAGCTTGCAAGCACTGACTATGGTCGTGAGCTTCCTGAAATACAGCCCCCCACTGATACGAGACCCCCAGAAAAGCAAAAGCCACAGGTGTGAAGCAAACTCCAGAAAAGTGAGATGCATTTTCCTTTACCAATGCTCTTAAGGAAGAGCCATCTTGGATCGTGCCCACCAGCAAAGGATGATGGGTATCCTTGAAGGAACAAGACCGTCCTGGTACAGTCTCCTTAGGAGCAACGATCCCTTCCTTCACCTTCCAGCAGTCCCGGGATGTCATGGGTGTTTGTGATTATTTGTCAGATAACCACAGAGAACTAGGTCCTTCAAAGAAGGACAGGTTCCTCTCAGCCACAAAGATCTCATGGAAGGCCCCATCTCACCCAGTGGGAACAGTTTCCTTTCTTTACCTCAATCTTGGTAATGGCTGGGTGTTCTGGACGGGTTCTGGAATTCTTAGGAAGAGTTAGCACTGTGATGGGAAAATAAGAACTGTCTTGAGCAAGTCAGTGAAAGAGGCTTCCTCCGAAGGGCCCTGTGCAGCTCCGAGCACAGGCTAGAGGCGAGGTTTGCGGTGAGGGGGGACGAGGCCTTAGGAGGAGAGCTGGGGTTCTCTGCATGCCTTGAGGGGAACCATCCCCACTATTGGGGTTGAGGCTGCTCTTGCTATGCGACCCGGGAGGACGACATCACCTGTGACCTCTGATGCTCTGACATTGAGCCCTCAACAGAGGGAGGGGGGATGCTTCATGCTGTAGATCTTGCTTTTACAGCCCAAGGATACAGAGTAAGCTTGTTTTCAGATTAAAACTTGGTTGGGGGGCACGGTGAAGGCTTCTTGCTGGTAGAGGAGCCCCAGGATGGCATGAGGTGGGGAGACAGAACAAGTGCACTAGACAGCACACACATAAAACAAAGCCACTCCCTCGGTAACCCACGAATCTATTAACTCACCAATGGGCAAATCCACCCAGCCGGCCCACGACTCCTTCACCATGCAGGTTAAACGTCAACATCAGTTTGGGTGGGGGCATTCGGACAGTCAGTGTCATGCCTGGTTTCGTGCATTTCCTGAGAATGGCTAGTGACTCACTCGTATTTTACTTCCTGGGGACAAACTCCCCTTTCCCATCTCTGGTGGAGCTCGGCGCAGGGGGCAAGGCTGGAGGGAGAGGATGCCTGGGAGGGACGCTCCTGGTCCTGGGGTCTAGTGCTCGTTGCTAGGGTTAGGATATTAGCTCCATTCCCACCAGCAGTGAACACGCCTGTGTCTCCACACCCTTGTCCACACTGGGTGTCTTTGGACATTTTTTTAAAATTTATTTTGTATGCAATGTGAGCGATCTGCAAGACTGATTCCTGGGTCAGGCTGCATGCGCGGTGAAGTTTTGATGGATGTCGCTCAGTTTACCAGCTTTTCCCCATTATCAGCCCATGAGCCTACTTTTTGCCTCCATATCCTTGCCGATCAACACTGCAGTATGATTTTATAAATTTCTTCAGTGTGCCAGGTTATTTTAATCTGCATTTTATTGATTTCTCCTGAGGTCGACTATTTTTTATGTGTTTGTGCCGTTTGAATTTCTTGTTTTGTGGCTGGCCTATAACTCATCCCCTTCCTTGTGTCTTTATCATTTTCCTATTGATTTTAAGCTTTCTTTATGTATTAAGGATATTAACATGCATATAGAAAATTACTTTTTCATTCTGTTGACATTTCATTTTGTGTACTCCTTCTTGTTCACATGTGGGATTACTACCTTTTAAACAGCAAATGGTCTTTCACCTTTGTAGTGAGCTTACAGGATCACCCAGGTTCCCTTTATTTCCTCGCTTGCTGGTCCAGGGATAGGCAGGCTCATGTGAGTGTGATCGAGTTCTGGGCTGTGGCCCACGTTCCCTCAGAAGACAGGTGACCGTGCTCCTAGGGGCTGCTGTGCTAGGGGAGGAGGTGGGAGGGTGGTTCTGGGAAGAGGTGACCCCCACCTAGAACTCTATACGAGTGACCTGGGTACCACCACACACTGAGGAGTGAACAACACAGGAGTGTGGATGTAACGATGCTGCTGCTGATGTCCCAAAGTCCCTCTTGCCTCAGGGGGCAGTGTTGGCTATGAGAGCCACAGGAAAGGAGCCAGTGCCCAGGTGAGGGGCCGTCCCTGGCCAGGGCCCTTCTGACTGATCTAGCTGAAGAGGAAGTGAGGATGAGATGGGACCAGAACTTCCCGAGGCCCCACAGGTGGCCTGGCTTGGACTTCCTGTGATCCTGTCCCCAGCAGTGACCCAGGCCTGTGTTGTTCTCATGCAATGGCCTCATCTTCCTAGTTGTGCCCTGCCCCCCACTACACCGACTGCCTCCTTCCTTTGCATTTACCAGATTCACCACCTGGTGAGAAGGAGGCCACCAGCGTGGTGCTGGGAAATCACTCTCAGCTGCCCTGCTGAGTGTAAGCCGGGGACTTCCAGGATCAGGGTGACTTGGAGCCTCATTTGCCCAGCCGGTGTGGTCGCCTAAGGCCTAGAAACTAAATTCGGTTCGTAAAATGTGTAAACCATGGCGATTGTTTTTTCCTTTTAGCTTTCGGGAAAGCAGATCTATTTGAGATACTCTGACCAAACCCTCGGAGCAACCTTTAAGATTCTTCCTAGAATTTGCTGTTTGAATACATAATCCACAATTGCTCCTAAAATTTAGGAATGCAAAGGGGACCTAAAAACCATAATAAAGGTCAAGTGTGGTGGTGCATGCCTGTAATCCCAGCACTCTGGGAGGCTGAGGCAGGAGGATTACAAATTTAAGCCTAGCCTGGACAACTCAGCAAGACCTTTTCTCAAATAAAAAAATGAAAAGGGTTGGGGATGTAGCTCCATGTGAAAGCCCTAGGTTCAATCTCCAACAGTGCAAAAAATAATAAAAATAAAGATAATAAAAGCACAAAGCAGATTGCGATCACACAAAACTGCCCCTTCTTCTGGCCCTTAGACACATCAAGTTCACGCCCACCAAGCCTCTGCCCTGTTGAGCCTCCTGTCTGCTCTGGGCTTCCCCAGATCAGCAGAGCTGACCGTTTTTCTTCACCTAAGTCCTGCTCCAGGGCTTTGTCCTGGGAAAGGGTTTTCCCAATACCCAATCTCTCTTCTGTTGCCTCAGTAATATCGGCAGCAGTGAATATGACCAAGTTCGGAGTGCCAGGCAATGCTGTAAGAAGCTTGACTTGCAGGGTGCATTGGCCTTTGCGTTAACTCTGTCAGGAGCAGAGTATTGTCACTGCACAGATAGAGAAACTGAGGCCTGAAAGAGGTTAACACGGCAGCTTGGCACTGGGAACCGTCCATGCAGTAAACATTTATTGAATAACTATTAGGACCAGGCTCAGGCCTAATAGTTCCTGGGGCAGGAAGATCCCAAGATGGAGGTCAACCTGGGTAATGTGACAATACACTGTCTCAGAGTAAAATTTAAAGGGCTGGGGGTGTAGCTCAGTGGAAGAATGGTTGCCTAGCATGCGTGAGGCCCCGGGTCCAATCCTAGTACTGCCAACTCCCCCTCCACAAAAAAAGAAAACCCACAGAATCGTCATCCACACAGTCAGTCATCAGGAGGCCAGCACCCTCAGACCAGGCTGTCTGAGTCTCTGGGCTTGTTGCTTACACAGATAGCGACGAGCTTTAGTTTCCTGCCTGCGGAAGGGTGGCAAAGGGGTCTGCTCTGCTATTCCTTCAGTTGGTTCTTGGGAGATGTGCCGGGGAAACCTCTTCGGGATGTACAGGGCAGGGCACAGGTGCAGTGTCGTTGGTCATGCTCACCCTGGGCCGGGAAACAACACGTAGTCCGTCCCTCTTCCTCCCCGGGTGAAGGAAAGGGAGAGAAGCAGCTACTGCTGATCTCTGTCCTAATGGTTACTAGTTTATCAGCTCCCTCCCCCAGCCTAAATGTCGGCATCGTATAGCATTAGGGGATTCTTAAATGTCTCAGGGATTCTGCCTAGAATCTCAAAATCAGTTTTGGTCTACAGACGTAAGAGACGCTGTGCTTTTATACCTGGCCAGTAGGATTTTGGTATTTGAAGCCTCAGTGCCACCTGATTGGTAGAGCTGACCATGTTTGGTGTTTGGAGAAGTGACCACTCAAACATCCCCAGTTTAGGGGCTGAGGACACAGATCGTGGGTAGAGCACTTGCCTGCCGTACGCATAAGGAGAAAACAAACAAACTCTGGTCTACTATGACACCTTTTGAAGGAAATCGTTCATTGTCAGGCTATCAGCCTGGCTGTTTAATTCCAACAGCTGTTGTTATTCTGGAACCTAATGTGAGTGTTGTTTTGCTTTCTATCTTTTTTTGTTTTGTTTTTTTTTTTTTGCCAAGACCATTAGTTGAAAACAAGCCTGTGGTAATAGATGGTATGTCGCTGCATGGTAGGGTGACAGCCCAGTGAAATAGATTCTCCATCAGGGTCGTCCTGAGATGGACTGTGGAGAATGAAGCCACCATCGGTTAATGCGTCTGCCCATCCTCTTGAATAATTGACAAAAGGGACTTCGGCCTCCATTTCTTGCCCTGGGCTTCACCCACTTTTCTACCATAAATAGTTTGTTTCCTGAGTCTGATTTGATGCGTGCTCTGTTAGTAACCAAACATGCCCTCGCAAGCTGGGGAATATTTGCCGCGTAATAAAGCAATTATGCACAATCTCCCTCTTTCCAAGAAAGACGGGTATCGGGCCTGCTGTCTCTGGGAAGGATCCAGGCTTCCGATCCTCCTGATTCTGCTGCCCTATTCAACTCTTTGCAGTGCCGCTGCCACAGCCACCCAGCCTGCGTAGGGCTTAGATTTCAGCACTCATCACAGACCAGACTCTGCGCTAGGACCCAGGGCAGGAAGCCGAGTAAGTCGCCATCCTCTTGCGGCAGGAAAACACGTTTGGCGAAGTGTTCCGAGCTGGGCTCCCTGGAATTTCATCGTCCTACTGCCCAGGGAGGCAGGGTTCAGGCAAGAAAGACGGATGGAGGGGATGACCTGGTAGCTGGATCTTGCCCATTCATCTTCCCTCCGTCCCTCCCTTGTCCTTCTGCAGACATTAAGCCTCACTCGGAGCAAGTCTTCCACCTTAAGTCGCCACCTCCTCTCTCTTTGACTTTGACCAACAGTTGCCAGGCTCCTTCCACTCTCTAATGTCCCTATTGCCTCATACAAGTCACTTACCAGGAAACCTTGGCAATATCCTATTCCAAAGATAAAGTCTCGGTTCCCAAGTCTGGTGTTGGTGACCCCCCCCCCGCAACGATGCTGCCCTTGGCCAAGTCTCAGAAGCTGCGTCCCTCTCTGTCTCAGACCACGCAGCCTTCAAGAACTGGCAGTGCTTCCCCTCTGCTGGAAATCCCGGGCAGCCTTGCTTCCTCCTGGCTTGGGGCTTGGGGACATCCAGGATCGTAGTTGTCATTGGGCACTCATCACACTGGGTTGTATCTTCCCTCCTCCATTGCCAAGTCGACACAGTCCTGGCTTTCCTGTATATCTTTCTTCTCTTCTGTGACAATGTGGGGCTGGCCTCTGGCACCCACCCTAACTGTGTTTACTAATGAAGACGGGGAAATTGTGCTCTGGCAAATGTGTGCTCGGGCTACTCCATCTTTGCACAGGCAAGTGGGCACAGGAGCGGGCTGGGTGATAGAGGATATGTGCTAGTGATTCTCATGTGCCCACTCCCAGCTCCACTCTGCCCTGCCGCAGCCCCAGATGCCAGCTCCCAGGGACTGTCACCCTGGCCCGCAGGCGGCAAAGAACAGGAGAAAGGAGCAGCACCCCTGTGCTTCCTCCACCCCTCACAGCAGCCGCGCCATCCTCCAGGCTCCTGGGGCCCCAGTGCACTGTCCCCTCCCCTGGTTTCAGACTGCGGGGTGCTAACAGCTTCCTGCCGTGTTGGCCTTTGGGTGCTGGGCCTTTTATCACTGGGTGCCTCCATCCTCTGCACTCCCTGAACTGGTCCATTCACGAAATCAGTTTTTAGTCCTTCTCTAGATCCCTGCTGAGGGTCAACCTTGCAAGCTTCGTTATCTGTCCCAGTCTGCTGCTCCTTGAACTGATCTGCTTCTTTTTCTTGAATAAGATTTTTTTAGGAGGGGGGCAGAAGAGTTTATAATAAATGTCTTTCTTTCCTAATTCAGTTCCATTCTCTAGAGGCAATTACTTTTAGCTCTATCAATTTTTTTCTGTCATTTACCTCTATATCTGAAATAATACACATTAATTTCATTCCTACTTTAGAAATTACCAGCTGATTTCCGTTATGAGAGGAGACAATTTACCTTATTTGTACCCCACGCTCCTTCTCCTCCCCATACACTCGTAGGATAGTTATTATTTATAGCTCTTCTATTTTGTGACCTTTATAAGTAAGATCCTTGCTTGCTCTTATCTTTCGTGTTCCTTAACAACAGTGCCTTGCTCTGTACAGGTTGATTTTGAACTCACTATGTAGCCCACACTGACCTCAAAACCCGCTGTGCTTCTCCTGCCTCAGCCTCTTGAGTCCCTGCTCTGTGAGACGACAGCTTTATCATCCTCACCTGCCCGCCCCCCACTTCCACCTTCTGACACTTCTGGTTTTGCTTTTGCATTGACAGCGTTTACTTTGTTTCCCTCTCACTGCCATTCAGTCTTCCGTACTTTACCTGCAGGTTGATTTTAAAACCGGAAAAGCCAGCAGATATGCTTAATGTTACTGTGAACGTGTAAACAACAAGATGAATATTGACCGTCCACTCTCCAGCATACTTGTTTGATTTGCCTACTGTTTTTTTTTTTTTTTAAAGATTTTCAGGCAGTGCTTTAAATTTGCCAGAGTTTTCATAAACAGTGTAGAGAGTGGGTTTTTGTTTTAAAGAATGAAAGGTCTGGTGCTTGCAGTTTGACTCCCCAGTACAGTAACCCTGTGCTGGAGCTGCCCCCCTATAGGGTCCAGTGTCCCTGCTGCATTTTGCTCCCTACCCCTTAAAGTAGCTTTTTATTTTTCCAAGAGTTTCTCATTGCCTTTCTTTTTCTTTCTTTGGTTTTTTTGAGATAGGATCTCACTTTGTAGTTCAGGCTGGCCTTGAACTCACTATATAGCCCAGACTGGCCTCTAACTCTCAGCTATCCTCTTGACTCAGCCTCCCAAATTCTGGGATTATAGGTGTGCACCTCCACATCTGGCTTTTTCTTTTTCCTTTCCTTTCCTTGCCTTTTCCCCCTTCTTCCCTTCCTTTCTCTTTCTTTCTTCTTTCCTCCCTCATTTCCTATTTCTTTCTCTCTTTTTCCTTCTTCCTTCCTTCCTCCCTTCTTTCTTTCACTTTCATTCCCATTTGGTGTCATCATATCTCATGCTTTCCTCTTACTCTCCAGCCATTTGGAGATTTTGTGCATTCCTCTCCCCCTAGGGTCCTATAGTCTAATTCAACCTGGCTGCTCCAGGTTTGTGCCCAGCGCTGTCTCCTGGGAGCTCCCTGTATTACCAGGTTGCTTCAAGGATCTCCTGTCTTTTTTGGGGGATCCATTCCATTCCTCCTTAGAAGAAAATCCAGGGGTTTATTTGCCTGGGAGAGTAGGTACCTGGCAGCCTTATGAGCTACCTCTTGGGGGACTCAGATTCTATCTTGTTCTCCCTCTCTGGCCTCCTATTTGATGCCCGCACTGTATCATTCTGGCGTCTGAGCTGTGAGCCTCTAGCCATCCTGTAGACTCCCAGAGTCTTTGTGCCTGCTCTGGGCTCAGGCCTCCTGTGACTACATCACCAGATTCCAGTCTTCATCTCTATTTTCCAACAAGCGACCCCAATCTCTGTCCTGGGTGGCCCACACTTTCACCCTTCATTGTTTAAAAGTGTGCCATTCAAAACTTACTTTATTTTCCTGCACTGCTGACCTGTTGGGATGGAGAGGATGTCAACGAACAAAGTGAATTTGTTGTCTGTCTTTGATGAGAGGTGCTCATGAATCGATCCCAACATCTCTAGAACCATTTACATTTTTAGCCTGTTTCAATTCAAGGGCCAAACTCCCCACTACCTCAGCTAGGGGCTTTAAATCCTGAGTCGACCACTCTTAGCATTGAGGAAAGGATTATTGTTTATAATAAATGCCTATCTAATCTGTACTTCCTTTAATGATCAAATTTAGATCCTGTATTGGTGAGGGAAACGTTAGCTGTTGTATAATTTCTAGAATTTAACAAAAAAATTCATTTCTTGCTCACATAAAATGCAGGTATTTGTGGTCATGATTGGCTTTCCTCCAAAAGGTCACCAAGGGACCCAGGCACCTGGCATCTTTGACTTCACTGTACCTTGGATCTTGTATCTTCAGAGGGGACAATGTCACCCCAAAGAGGCAGAAATCTTGGAGCTGCACTTCTACGTTTGGTGCACAAATCCCAGCCTTACCCCCAGTACCTAAGCAGATACAGAGATACTCTGTGGCATTGATATTTTGTGCAGGAAGGGGACAGTCACAACCCAAAGTTTGAGAATCCCTGCCGCTGGCCCATGCACCTTGCCTTCAGGTGGGAGGCAGACACACTGAGGAGGCCCACTCACTTCCTGTCCCGTGGCCCACATACCTTCTGAGAGAG